>JAFBJQ010001037.1:231874-443606 GCA_016785345.1 Trinectes maculatus
TAGTGTGTGTGTGTGTGTGTGTGTGTGTGTGTGTGTGCGTGTGCGTGTGCGTGTGTGTGTATATATATATGTATATATATATAGTGTGTGTGTGTGGGTGTGTATATCTATATATATATATATAGTGTGTGTGTGTGTGCGTGTGTGTGTTTGTGTAGGGTCAGTGGTCAGCACAGATGAGGCAGCAGGGGAGGTTGGCATGTACAGTGCATATTTACGATTTGCACTAAACTAACAGGGAGAACGATGTTGTTTAAAATCCTCCCACTCTCCGCACTACCACGACACAGAACTCGTTGGTAAATAAGTTACTTTATAGAAAATAGTAAATAATTAATAAACAGGGCTTATGTGCTTTCCTTCTGCCATCAGAGAGCTTCCACTTGAATTGCCGGTGCAGAGCGGCTGAAGGCCCTGACACTCCAGCGAGCCGAGCGATCACCACTTTGGCGTGACGCTTTCTAAAATACTCCCTTTACCCTCACTTTACATGATTCGAGGGCGAGGACATTTAAAGCTGCAGCTTGTTGAAGGATGAATCATGCTTGGACCAGTGTATGTACTGCTTAGTGTCACTACAGTCCAAATTGCACATTTTTTGCCAGTGCACTGGTGAGACACCAACCACGTTTAAAGGTAGATAGAAACCTTTTGATGGATATAGCCTGGATACACACAGAGATTCCTTATGTTGTAGTGAGCTGCTTCTGTCAGCTTGACTGAATCTGTAGGGAGTGACCATATTCAGCCATAACACTTTCTGTTTCTACTGAAAAACCAGATTGAGGAACCAGTCGTGTCCAGTGTGCCACCCTCCCTCCCCCTTGTCATTTGTTGCTATTAAAGCATGTTTCATCTAACCTTTCTTTATCAGATTACTGTCTTCACTCCAGTAACCCCTCCTCCAGGGACTCCTGCAGACTGTGTACGTGCCACACGACTGGTGCCAACTTGAGCTCGCGCTTCGCCTGTGCACAACACACACTCCCTGACATTCAGAAAACCAGCTCGCCCATTGCTTTGATTCGTCACAGGACCGAGCGATGCATGTAAACACATAAGTTTATGCTTCATAAACATCCAATCTCAACGTGTTACAAAACCGGTTAATGGATGATAATCGATTTGATCCCTCTCGTGTGCAATCTCATCATTCATAAAACGAAACAAAACGTTTGCAATAATAAACGTCGTAAACTAAATGTTTATATTAAATATTCTTTTGTTATGTGAGAGGAATTTCATTTATGCGAGTCTGGATTGAGGACAAAACACTGACTTTGACGTTGACTGATGATGCCTTCAGGTGCTCCCCTCAAGCTCCTACATTCTAGTTTTGAAAGCCTCTGTTGAACCGTTAACGAAACAGTTATTCGCAATTAAGATTTCCACTCACATATGCAATATTTTATGACTCAATAGGCTGGGGGGCAAATATGATTGCAGAGGTATTATAAGCCTTAACTGTGGGATACGTTTTTTATCTACAAAAACATGTTGGTAAAGTATTTGAGATATACTTCCGGTTCCTCACAGTATCAGAATTATATAGTTTTGTGTAGCTTTATTAATATATTATTTTTGTTCGCCTACAGGTGTCAAGAATTTAAATCTTTTACTTACACATTCACACACACACACACACACACACACACACACACACACACACCCATCTATGTGATACCAGTGAATGACCACAGTGGCTGAAGGGTCCAGACAAGACGACATGTCATTTCATTGTATTTTATTGATTGGCCAGAGGTGCACACGGTCGTGACATGCTCCCTGTTACCTTAACGTGACACTGATTAACTACGTCCACGTGTTTCAAGCCATTTTACGAACATCATCTATCCCACGTTCACCCCAAATGCATCGCAAGGGGGCGGTGCTTATGTCCCGACGTCAGAGTGGGCTGGGCCTCGGATAGGCTGAGCACACACTGAGCGGCGCCATACAACAACCTTCACTCCACCCGCTAGTCTGCTCTAATGTCTGCTGAAGACCCCGACTCAGCTCGTGATGTTCAATCCAGGCTTCACGCTGCCGCGTGATTTAAACGTTCCGGGGCGCGTGGAGGGACCACTTCTAACAAAATGGCGAGATTTTAAGTCAGACTTTTCCGTTTCGCTGGGTGTAGCGTGGCACAGTCAGTGGACCGTTTCCAAAGTTGTCGGTTAGCACGGCGCGTGCGAGCGATCGGAATTAAAGGCGCAGTGCACCCCGCTCCACCGTAAACATGGAGAAGCAGCAGAGCGACTTGGACCAGGACCGACAGTACTGTGAACTTTGCGGGAAAATGGAGAACCTGCTCAAGTGCGGGAGGTGCCGCAGCTCCTTCTACTGCAGCAAGGAGCACCAGAAACAGGACTGGAAGAAACACAAACTCATCTGTAAGGAGGCGAACAAGACGCAGCTCAGCAGCCAGAAGCCCGAGCAGCCTCCACCGCCGGCGGACGACAAGGCACCGGAGAAAGACCCGGAGAAGAGAAGAGGCGAGCCGGCAGACGGGTCTTGTTTAGCACACAGTACCAGCACAGAGGCAGCCGGGGTCAGCGACAGACCGGGGGAGGACGCCTCAAACAACGCCACACATAACGGACAGAGCAGCTTATCTCCACAGAAACTGGCCACGGAGTACATAGTCCCGTGTATGAACAAACACGGCATCTGCGTGGTGGACAACTTTTTAGGAGCAGACACCGGGATGGGCATTTTGGACAACGTCAAAGCCCTGCACAAAACAGGCAGGTTCACTGACGGACAGCTGGTCAGTCAGAAGAGCGACTCAACTAAAGACATCCGGGGGGACAAAATCACGTGGATAGAGGGGAGGGAAGCCGGCTGCGAGAAGATCCGCTTCCTGATGAGTCGCATGGACGACCTGATCAGACACTGTAACGGCAAACTGGGAAACTACACCATCAACGGCAGGACGAAAGTAAGTGTCGCAGCAGGTGGACACACACACACACACACACACACACAAGCAGCAGTGTGTGTCATCTGTGGTGTGTTCACTGCCTGAAAGTCTTGCTTGTCCATCAGGAGTCAAAGTCCTCCAGGTATATTACTTCACCAGGACAAATCAAAAACAAAATATAGATGTATAGGATTAATAGCAGCATTGTATCGTCAGCACACGTCACAGACTGGCTGATCACTCCCATTTGTTTATTTTACTTTCACCATTACTTTCAGTATTTGCTAATGTTAGTGTTTGCTCATTAGACTTTAGGTGTAAGAGGTAAGTAAGTCCTCTAACCCCAGGTTAAAGCTTGGCTAATGCCCTGAGTCAGAAAAGTGGATTATTTCTCCTACACAACTTTTCTGTACGTGTATATGTACACCAGGAGCGAGTGCGGTCAGATTTTTTTAAATAAAAAACACTAAAATTATAAGAAAATCATAACATCCTGAAGCCGCTAACACAAGACAAAAATTGCCCAGAGGTGAGACTCTATGGTGAGATAATTGTCAGGCAGCATAAAGTGTAGCTTTTCTCCTGAATTCTCTACAAGCACGTGAAGCTGACTGACCTCTGACCTTGATGGAGAGAGAGTCTGTCTGATACTGAGAAGAAGACCTGATTTTCTCAGGTTTGGCAGTGTGGGAGAAGAAACTGTGGGCAGCTTCAGTCTCACAGTTACTGAAGTTAGTGTTTTTTTCCCCCACGAATGACAAGTGTATTAAAGAATGTGACGTGTCTCCTCGGTATTAATTTCAGTGTCTTTGTTGTACCTGCTGTGTACAACAACAATCTGTAGACCATAGCCATATTAACCTTGATCCCACTTGGCTGTTGGTTGCGTGTGACATTCCGCTTCTTCTTTTAATCCCATCTGGTCAATATGACCTGGTGACACGAGAGTGACCCGGGATCGGATTGAGCTGCTCTCATCTTCCCCTCCTCTTCCTTCTCTCCTGGGGGGAAATACTCTGAAGTAGAACATTTCTGTAGACAATGTCCATTCACTCTTTCAGTGAATCGAAGTAACCAGTATAATATAACAACCAGTTGTAGTCTAATATATAAAAGCCCTGAATTAAAACGCCCTGAAGTTTATAGTGATCTGTGTTTCTGTACAGAGAGAGTTTAATCAATCGATCACAGAGAGAGTTAAATCAAACTGTAACAGAAGTGCATTAACTCATCAAAACGATAACCCTGAACTCTGAAGGAGGTTGCCAGCGTTTTGTATTTGTCCCTGTGCCTTATCGTTTTCTGCTATCACTCTGCTTGACATTTAAAGGCTACAGCCATGAAAGTACACACACTAGATTGGTGCATGTGGCACATGGGTTTCATAGTCCTCAAGGCTGCGTGCCATTTTTTGTCGACTAGTCCTATCATCAGTTTTACCTCATGCTGGTTCTTAAGTAGTTGTGAATGGTTTTGTGGAAATCACGCTGTTTCGGGCTGCACAGTTGACTTTCTCACCTACTGCCCTAGTTGCCTTGGCAAACGCACGCCTGGACTGTGACCAGTGAAAATCAGAATGACTTGCACGTATGAAAGGTCGCCAGTGTCACTGGTTCAAAGGCATACAACACAATATAAGCACAGTTCACTTCGGGAAAGATAGATATAGAAGATTTGCCCAAATAGTTATTTAATGTCATTTTTTTTTATTTTCCCCTTTCACTTGATAACATTGTGAGAGGTCACGGGCAGCAGGACATTGTTTCTCTGCAGCTCCAGCTTGTTGAATGCACTCTGATGGCATTATAGCATTATCAGGGAACATGTAACAACGTTTTGTAGCAGCAGCATGATTGTGACTGACTGTTCCCCTCTGAATGTTACTACGGCCAGCTTGGTAACACTGCTGCTCACAATGCCAAGGCTACATTGCAACTACCAGTGTACAAAGCTGGCACTTGTACAGTTATCTTGTTGTACATGAAACATGATAACACTGTCATGCATGCTATTCTATAGCCCCATATGGAATTTAAGTGCTGAATGTGGAAACAATATCATCTGGTGCCACAGGCACAGAGTTGTTATGAGTAGTTGGTGAGGTATTAGTAGGAACATTGTCCCCAGAGTGAACAACAGTCAATTTAATTTGTTTTTGGCTAATGTAAAACAAACAGAAACAGCTAGTAGCATATTGTACTCCTCAATCAAAACAAACTTTAAACATACCTGACCCTGGCTTCTCAGTCGAAAAGATTTATGTGATAGATAGTAAGTTTAGTATCTCTATGTTATAATCCTGTTATACAAGATATTTAAAGGTGTCTCCTTGTACTTGTACGAAATTGGGACTTCTCAATACATTGTATTGACAAATTGATTAATATAGTCTACAGATAGCTCACAGTTTTTTTTAAAAAAAGCTTTGTATTTTTATCACTGTTATTAAACTCCATTCCAAACCCCTTAAGAGATTAAACGGTTCATGTAGTTCCTACTGTAAACCCATTACTACCTTAAAACAGTAATATTGCCAGCCATAGCCTTTAAAATAAAAGGAAATTTCCTTTTATCTCGCAAGTATATTGTTCTGTCAATTCAACTCAAGCCAAGCCTCTCATTTCCTGTGAAAACTGTTGACAGACATTAAGAAGCAGTCAAACCTAAACAGGATAAATCTTGACAGTATCCAGCCCCCATCACTGAGCAACAGCGTTTTCTACAGGGTGTCCACAAAGTCTCTTTACAATTTCAAGAATTCATTGCAAAAGCAAATAAATAGACAAATCTGTGGAAATTATTACAAAATTAGGAGTAGATATTGAAGTTTTTGTTTCATTTAAGACACCTCTACATGGACACCATTAGTTGCATGAAGCACATCAAGACAGTACTGGATTTCTTTCCATGCTCGTTGTAGCATAGCGTCATCAATGATCTTTTGCTTGCATTGCACAAGTGCCATGTGATTAAAAACTTTGATAACGACTGAGTACTTAGAACAAATCTGATTAACATATCTCATCAATTGCCTTTGTAGTGATTTTTTTAAATTGTGAAGACACTTTGTGGGTACTCTTTATTGTCATATGTTGAGTTATTTTCTGGGGCTTTTGTAATCTCGCAGAGAAACTGCATATGTGATCTTTCATAAGGAAGCTGACCGTTGACCTAAATCTTAAAGCTCTATAGAGTAAGTCGGCAAGAGGAAGTCATGTGGTGGTGGTTCTCTATGCGTTGGCGCTCGCTATAGATTACACATGCTGCTGGTTTCTTCCGCCTTCAGTACCAGCATGCATCGTACATGCTACCTTTTTCCTGCATCTTGTTTCACCATCACACAGTAAACAACATGTAACATTTCTGCAGCCAGAGTACAGGCTCACCCAAAATCCTCTGACACGTGTGTGCAAATGTACATGATACTTACCCACTTAGAGATAAATGAAGGTCTGCTGTTGTTTGTAACTTTTTTTTTATTAAATTGATGGGATATTGGTGTCCCTGTCTGACTTACGTAGGTCTCACAAAGGCACCGATAGAGACATTCACTCAGACTGAGAAGTCATTAAGAAGCTACTGCACGGATCAGACACAACACTGTCTGTATCTGTTCTTAGCTCAGTTTCTGAGTGGGTAAAATACCTATGATTACAGGACAGTTTTAAAGGTGAAGAGGTCATTACAAGTGATTTTATGACCCCAGGCTCAGTAGGCCTCTTAGGTGAGAGGTCCTGACTGGGATAATTCAAGATGAAGCCTAATGCAGCTCACAGCTCAGTCTGTGTCTTTGTCCTTTGTTTGTCAATGGCAGACACCAGCAGAGTGTGCTGAAATCTACAAGGCCACTGACTTCACACAGTCATATTTTAGAGTGCATAACCGGACCACAAAACTGCTTCTGTATTTTCTGTGTTAACATGTTAAGGCTAAAGTGTAATGCAACTGCCGTATACATCCCCGCACTGTTTTATTTATTTTTATTTAAACTATTTATACAGGTAGTCTCATTGAGACACAAGGTCTCATTCGCGAGAGAGACCTGTTTCAGAACATACAACTGACAAGATGTGGTTCCAGACAAACAGGCAAACAAACAGAAAATAGCTGTACAGAACAGTACAAGATCTAAATGCAAACAAATTGATATACTAAAAACAAGAAAAGGCCTTCCTTGATTTATCAAGTCCCCTTTTATATATGTATAAACGGAGTTTTCCTTTGGAGGCAACACTACTGTTGGACAGAAAACAGTAAGCTGCCCTGGGCCATGGCCCAAACTGCCTTGGTTCCCACACTCCTATGTGCTACAAGGTCTCCATCCTAACTGTGTTTGGATAAGCATCACTTCTGTGAAGTGAGCAGACCTCTTTCAGCTTTTTCTTTTTGCACCACTCGAAGCCATAGTTCACGTCAGTGCTGAACCGATATCATCACAGTGATAGCACCTATTAAAGTGATCAGACAACAGGGCACTCTCTATAGCTGTGTTTGGACGGTGTTGTTTGACATCACACTATGGTATTTTTCAGGTTTTTCCCTATTAGGCAGGGGCACTTTTATAAACACATATTTGTTAAACAAAAAACAGTTAATATGTGGTAGAGGTTTGCATTTGCATTTTTATTCTCACATTTAAAGAGGCCCCTGTGGCTTCTGATTTGAATAACATCACAAACATCTTTAATTAAATGACATTAATGTTTCTGTAGAATTACACAAGCAGGCCATATCATTGAACTGACTGGGAATATGTAAACAGAGCCAAGGTGTTTGTTTTAGTTTACAGTTAATCAGTAGCCTTTTAATATTAGTCAAGCTTGATTTCTTTTTTAGCTTGATTTGCAGGTGTCTGAGAAAAATACAGAATTACATTACATTACGTTGAGGGGGCGGGGTGTTAACATTAGAAATTGTGTGCAGTAGATTACTCGTACCGTTCACCACTGTGATCTCCCCTCGATGCCGAGAAAGCCAGGGGTTGAGATGTCGATGAAAGTTTAAAAAATTCCCCAAGATGAGATAAATGTGGACTATTTGTAGAAATCACATTTGAGAAAAGCCACCCGCTGAAGATCACAACATACCTCTGATAGAAATAGTGACAACACAGCTGGTTAATTACAAATTACATTTGAGTTGTGAAATGTGATTATTATTTAATTTTAAATTGTAATATTTGGTTAGATGACGTTGCTTATATGACTCTGATTTGCTGCAGAGAGTGTTTTGTGTTGATGTTTTATAACACAAGCTTCTTTGATGACCTTGTTTCCTTCCACTCTCCATCTGTAAATACCCATCAGCCTCTGACAGTGTGCCTGTGGAATGTAAACAGACGACACGACAAGCAAGGTCATTGTCCTATTGAGGTCCACCTTAGAACGCGGAAAAAAAGCAGCTGAGATAATATGTTAATCACAACTTTGTTTTGGCTCTTAATATTATTATTATTTGGGCCTAAATCAACCCTCCGTTACGTCAAATACTTGCTGTTTGGGTCCTGGTGTTAGCTGGTCATAGGGCATATTCACATTCAAACTTGTATATTCTAACAAAACTCTACCTTGCATGCTCACAGGTGTGTAACTGACCTTTCCTGCAGTAGATGAACTCTTATAGAGTTTCTACAGCTATCCAGTTGAAGGAAGTGAAAGGCAGAACTGCTGTGTCTGGATTTTTTGCCAAGTCCCGAGGCATTCACACCTTCAGCAAGCCCCCCCCCACACACACACACGGCAACACCCTCATACATCTGAATCCACACAAACACACTTCTCCTAGCGGCAGCTTTTTATCCATCTCTGGCGTTGCAGCAGGAGTTGAGCAGTCATGGGTGGGAGGGGTGACATAGCCGAGAATCCGGCAACCTCCCTCACGCTCTGCACGTAGCACAACCATTAAAATACTCCTCTCTCTGGATGGAGGCCAGGAGTCAAAGTTTACAGCAGTTCACTCCTCTCTTCTGCTCTAGCCCCACCCTGTTGCATTTTCTGCCTTTGCCCCTCTCCCTCTTTCTCGCTCCCTTTCTTTTTACACACACACAATAGCTTACCATACTGCACCTTACTAACAGGAAGTCCTTTGTCAATTTACACACCCCTCATCCACGTTCATTCCCAGCAGCCGCTTCTACTGAAATCCACCCACGTGTTTTTAAAAAAAAATCAAATCGAAGTCTTTTGTCAGTTCTTGCAGCTGGAGCAAGCCCTCCCACACCCCCTCGTCCTTACGTTAACGTTTGTTGTTTTCAGCTTTAAAAGCCCTGATATGGTGAATTCCAGTGGTCGCCTGCATCATCCAAAAGACGTAAGCACAGTGTGGACTGACGCAAGCAACTGTAATTCTGGTTAAATTATTGAACTCCAAATATTCCAGATGTAGTGTATTCAAACATTTCTTCTAGAAATGTTTGAATACAAGACTATTTTGTAGGAGTTTAGATAACCGTGATTGTATTGTTGTTGTTTTTTCTCGTGGGGTAATGCGGCTATGGTTTATGTTGATCCAAGTGCATGAAAGAATGTGGAGGAACTTGCCTTTTGTCATATCACTGCTTAGACACGGTGCATGAGGGCTCAATCTGCCCTCCAACTGTGCACGTTCGCCACTTACCTTAGCTCCTTTCAAATTAAAAAGCGCACGCAGTTGCAATGACACAAAAGGATTGGCTCTATGTTCCATTGCTAAAGGTCAGATATCTGTTCTAGTATATGGAGACCATTATTGCAAACAATTAAAGATAAGATTCCACATTTAGATATTGTTTCAATTGTTTTTTTCCCATGGAAGTTTCATCTCTGATGAAAAGACATGTTCCTGTCGCAGTCCTCCCAGCACTGTGCGAGTCGCCACTTGTGTGTGCCTTATTCCCATGGTACTTTCTGTGTTGTGCGAGCACGTTTGTGCGCTGTTTACACCAAGACGTTTACAAGAGCTCATAGTGGTTCACTGCCAACACCCAAGCAGATCATGCGAGTCTTAATAGAGCAGGAAAAGGCAAAGGGAAGTTGACGTGCAGCAAGATATCTCCGGTTTATTTTCTCGCTAGTTTAACGTTGATAATGAGGCAGCTGGGTTGTAAGCAGCCTTGGCCTGTGTCGGTCTTGTAGCAGGTGAGTTGAGGACAACATGATATCAGCTGTGCCAAGACTCTGCCACATAACAAGACAGCAAAATCCAAGTCAAGCTTTTCCCATTGCATTATGTTAAAATAAAATCTTGACTTTTATGTTCACACAGTATTTCTCTTGCTCAGTGACACAAATGAGATCTCAACATAGGATGCACACGTTTGTGCTTTTGTCACTACCTATCTGTTTTCACTAATCACACTTTCATCTTCCTATCTTCAGGCAATGGTGGCGTGTTATCCTGGAAATGGGACAGGATACGTGCGCCATGTGGATAACCCAAATGGCGATGGACGATGTGTCACATGCATATATTATCTTAATAAAGACTGGAATGCCAAGGTATGTGATGGATGTGGAGGACATTATGTTCATTAGTAAAAAAAAAAAGTTGTCAGAATCACTGAATTTACTCTGACTTTGAAATTATAACTGAAATATCAAAAAATATTGAGAAAAGGAAATTTGTACAAGGGATGGATTTGGACAAATCAGCTTAGAGCTTGTCTCAATGGCAAGGTCATCTCCTTTCAGTCTGCTTCATTCCACACTCCACACCAATGCGAAGTGAGGAGTCGAGGTTACGTGTGAGTACATGCTGTTCACTCTCCCCATTTATAATCCCATTTAAATGCGGAGAGCCTGTTAATCCAGCCACACCCTGCCAGGGAGAAGAGCATCCCTATTCTACTGTCTGCTCATCTGTTGTTCCACATAGATAACAGTGGATTTACAGGCAGATTGAGGAGAGAGGAGATAGACAAAACTGCTATGGCAGTACGTTATTATAACCTTTTTGAATAAGTCTGGTGATGATTTTTTTGGTTATATTTCCATAAACACACTAAGAAATTTTCATGAATATATCATGAATCACTCAACACAATATAAGTATCACTGTCGCTGTCAGCAATTTAGTTTTCCCATAATTTGAGGATTTTGGAGCATCTCATTCAATTCGATTGTCCATTATGAGAGCAGTCAAAGCTGGACAGTATTCAGTATAACATCACAAGGTGCCTAACCTGAATACCAAAACAATACTCTTGATTTCCTCCTGAAGCACTGTGTGCTCCTTCTTAGTTGGCCTGTGTACAGTTGTGCTGTAACAACATACAACTTAAGTTTGTACCCCCACAGTAAGATGTCAACTTTGAGAACTGCCACGATGACATGTAACTCAACACTGACACCAGCTAGACTCCATGTTTTTGTCCAAACATGCATGACTAGGCAAAAGCTTGTGCTCAGTAATGTGCTACAAGTATTTAGCAGTTAATGTCATCGCCCAAGTGGTTAATGGGACTCACCTCTGATTGAGATAGATAAACAGGATGCCGAACACCAGGAAGTAACAGCTAGACTCTTCATTACAGAAAGCAACAACTATAAGGTAGAAGGATGTCGTCCATGCTTCTCTGGAGAGGAGCGTGTGATATGATGGGTAGATGAGAAATTAACATCCAGACTTGACCTTCAGCATTGTCTGTTAATGAAAATTATGTAATTACAGGAAACTCTGATTTCGTGTCTGGCTTCTAGTCTGTGGTAGAACGCATGTGTCACTATGAATACAACTATTTAGGGCTGTTGACCAAGCAGTAGAGGAAGCAGATTTTTTAAGTAAATTAAAAATGGTCATGGTTTTGAAGTAAATTGACTTGGTCTGTTTGCAGTATATTAGGTGTCTCCTGTCGCTATGAAAACATGCATATCAGATTGTTGTTCCGACATGAGGCCTTTTTAAAACCAGCAGATACTCATAAATAGGCTTCAGCCAGCCCAGTCACATTGTAGTTGTTGTAGTGCATATTAAAAAGCATTTGTTTAGCACAATTACAGTTTTTGTTTATGCATATATTTAACCTTTTACATCAATTGTTTGTCCTTCCGTCAGCCATCAAAGCTGCTGTATAATCGCTATTGTCATGTTCATGCTCAGCTTCAGTTATTTAAATGAGCCTTGTTCAGTAACCCCGTTGGACATGTGGATAATTATAGTCTGGGTCTCTGATTGGCTGTTTTTTAGGGTCTGTTATAGAATGCGGTTGCTTGGATACAGCGATTTCACGGGAGAATAACACAGCATTGGAAGTTTAAGGTTCAGATGTTTCCCTTATTTATCCCCAAATTTCAACGTTTCTTTTCAGCTACTTCACTTCAACACAAAACCATTATCTTAGTGCATTACACGCAGGTCAGATTTGCAGTATATATATACAAAAAAGTAAACTGAATGTTTCAGAATACACATTAAGTACTCTTGAGCATCATTGTGTGATATAATAGGACAAAGAATGAGATGCCAAAGTATTTGTGTTTGTGGTATCCTCAAATCTCAAATGTACTTCAGTGAGCACGACCAGTCACAACTTAAAAATGAGAGGAAAAATGTACAGACAGACAAAAATCAGTGGAGGTAAATGAGTCAGCACTACAAATACTATGCTCCCTGTTTGCAGTGCAGATTCTGCATAGGGTTTAAAGATCATCCAAAAATAGGCATGTGACATTCGCTGACTTAAATTAACCGAGTCTATCACATAATGTTCTGTACATATTTTACTCACACACACACACAATCACACACACACACAATCACATTCTACTCATTCATGAAGAATTAGTGTCATCATTTCTCACCACAGGCAAGTTGCAACAGTTCACTAACAGGTAACTATCAATGAGAAAAACAGTACTTTATAACCGTCTGTTTTTTTTCCCTAAGATTAATAACATTCACATGTCAAAAGACACTTCTACTTACTTCTTCTGACTTCTTTTAACCTGTTTACTGTTTTTAATTGTCTTCACGTTGTCATTGATCATTAGTCCACTTACGAGAAGTAGGTCAGAAGGTCATCTTCTGCAGGCAAGTGTCAGCACGTGGTCATTTTAATCCACCAAATTTTTAGGCCTGATGACTTAATGCAACAGTATACATGCTATTAAACAATTGTAAACAACAGTGGTTCTTCAGCTGCCTATGTGTTTTGGGGGAGAAGGGAACCTCTTCCTTGTCTTCTTTGACCCTATTGTACTGTATTTAGTTTTGTCACACCACCGGCATTCCCCCTCATTCAAAGCAGTATAAATGGGAATAGCATTACGTCTCCAACAAAGGGTGTAAACCGTTTTGCTCTGCTAGTTTGCGTGTGAAGAGAGGGGCCTATCATATCAGCTGTGTGAAAGTTAAAGTGGCACTCTTGCGGCAATCTGCTTTTTCACTCTCCAGGTCCTTTATCCAGCCCGAGCAGTTTTCCTGTGGGTTATTCTTCCTATCCCTCCACAGGAAGGCCGTCCCCCACTGCTGCTTCCTATCCTGAGCTTTCCTTTTAGACTTTGGAGTCGGACAACCCTTTTCCTTTTAACATTGTCGTTAATTGATGACAGTTTAACAAGCCCTCACATATTGGCCATTTCTGAGTAATGTATGCTGTTTCATGGTGCTTAATTTCCTGTCACTAAATGTTTCATGTGGGTGACAGGAGTCAGATACAGAAACATGATCACTGTGAAGGCTTCTCTTGTTGTTTGCTTCCTCTAGTCTGTCCTTACCTTCCTGCTGTTGCTTTGTCCTGATTTGTGTACATAACAGGGTCATTCCTTCTCTTGCTCTTCCAGGAACATGGTGGCCTTCTTCGAATCTTCCCAGAAGGAAAGGCCCAGTTTGCTGACATAGAGCCCAAATTTGACCGTCTGCTGCTGTTCTGGTCAGACAGACGAAACCCCCACGAGGTCCAGCCTGCCTTCTCCACCAGGTTAGCATCCAAGGTCTGTCTTGCTAAGGTCTGTCTTGCCTTGACTCACTTCCCCCCTTCTCGCCTCACAGGTATGCCATCACAGTGTGGTATTTTGACGCACATGAGCGAGCCAGGGCTAAAGAAAAGTATTTAACTGGTAGGACTTGATCAATAAACTATATCACGCATGTTCTGTTGTTGAAGCCTGCAATTGCTCTTTAAGACCATCTCTTGTGTCTTTTCTCCCTTTTGGCGCAGGTGCAGGTGAAAAAGGAGTAAAGGTTGAACTCGACAAACCATCAGAGCCCAGCTAGTAGACATCCTGCATTTCCTCCATACAGCCATCAAGTGCTCTGTCCTAACAAAGTGGCCTGTCGAGAGCATGTGTGTGTTTTACAAGCTGAAACAACAGACTTTTGCTTGTGTGCGTGGAAGATCCATGCTCAGAGAGACAAAACAGATACAGTGATTTATGTTGATTTTCAGTAAACCTGGGTAACCCAGTAGACCTTGAATGTCCTGACTTTGTACTGAAAGGGATCTTTTGTCTCTGTACTTCTTCTGTGGAGAAAGCTTGCATTATCGCTGATGTTTTCAGATTATCAGTCCAACCCGGAATTAATCGGAGAAATTTACATCGTCTGCGTATGCATCTTTTTGCAGTTAATTCCTTAAAGGTACAGTGTTCTGCATATTCTTAATGTGTTATGCTTTTCACATGGAATCAGCTGTTGTAAGACATATTGTATGGCAAAATATGCTTGAGTTTGCAATAATACAAGGAATGGTCTCAATTGAAAACACAGTTTATTGACAGAACATCGTTGCTGTAGTTTGAGTTCATTTATTTGTAGCACAGTAAATGCAGAATGTCCTTTTGTCTTGCTGAACTTTGGCTATTTTTAAATCAAAACAAGCCAATAATCCTGAACTACTCAGTTTGAGGTGTAGGTGAGGACACACCAGCTGCCTTGGCTGCCTTCCTATTTGCACTATACATAGACCCAGGCTGCCCTCTGCTGGAAACACTCTGTTGTGCACCTGTAAACTTAATTTTGTGGCTCTCTGGGCCAGTAAAATTCCTTATGATGATATTTCCGATTCAAGAAAAACAATGACAACAGATAAGATGTGAGTGAAATGTTATATCTGGATTGAAAAAACTGAAACATTAAATGTTACAGCCTGTAGATTGATAATAGCCAAAAGTCAATTTCTTAAGTCAGTTATTGGAGTTTATGATTTCAGTTTTTTTTTATTTCTAAATTAATTTAAAGTGTACAGAGCTTTTCCAAGACGATCATTTAGCACAAGTATACAGAATGCTCCCATTTTGTAACTGAACAGCCAGTTATGAATGAATGAACTGCTGTAAATTCTCGCAGCATTTAATGTGTTTCATGCTTTCAGAATGAAGACAAATGAATAAATGGGGAGACATGAGAAACAGCTGTCCTGTTTGTCTTTTTGTCCTAATAAATGCTACAATGATCCAGGTAGACATTTTAAAAATATGAAATTTACAAATCTAAAACATGAACAAAACCTTCAATACATCACAACTTATTGGTGCGATTATAAAAAGTGTGCACTTTTCACAACATTTAGATGTTTAAATATGATTTAATTGAATATTTCCCATATAAACTATTTTTTAAAAAAACTTGTTCATAATCATAAAATAGTAATACAGTACGTGTTACAAAGGTCAGGAAATACAGCAGTATTCAGTATAAACTATACAATATAAAAGATTTAAGAGTAGTCAAAATTAGATCCTAGTTTGTGCAAGGCGAGTGCAAAATAAATCTTCTGTCAGTGGACGTTCATATAATGGCACAGAGAAAAAAGGCTGTTAGTTCTCTGGACAGAACAGGAAACTGAATGGACAGTAGAAGGCTGAGGGCAACGTTCAGCCCCATTGTGCCTTAGTCAGTAAGAGAGACTGTGCAAAAATATACAAAAGCTAAAGTTCAGTTGGAGTCACTCTGAGCTCCAGTCAGTAATGGCTGAGCTCCTCTGGTGGAGGGAGATGGTAACTGTCGTCCCCTCCGATGGAGGCGCTGATGCCGCTGCTTTGACTCCCCCACTCATAACTGTCAGCAGCCAGACTGACCAACAGAAAAAAAATAAACAACATCCATTAAATTGTGCTTTCAACCCCTCTGCCTGTAAAACATGGTGGTGTGTTATTTACCTGGCTTGGATGTTCTGAGGCATGACGCTCCACGCCAGATCGTCGTCGCTGTCGTAACGCCGTGGGTTGTCAAAGAAATAAGCCCTGGAGTTAAAGACATGACCGGGAAGCCCAGAGCCACTCTGCAGGACAAGGACACAAACACAACAACCATATGACACAAAGGAGACAAACACTAGTAACTGTTTGTATTATAAACTCGTGTGAAGTATGTGACATCAGTTCTTTACAGCTTAAGGCAGCAGATTCTTACTTTTTACCTTATGACCCCTTAAAATAAAATAAAAAAATCAGAATATGGGTTTTTATTCGTCTGTGATTTGTCAGCAGTTCCCCCGAAAGACTGATTTTCACTGTTGGTCGAGTGTTTTTCTGCTCTCTGATGTTCATCTCACGACCCGGGAGATTTATCTTGAGACCACTCGTGACACCCCCACCCGCACCCACCTTGGGAACCACCGTCTCAGCGTTATTGCTCACCCTGTCTAGGTTGGGATGCCGAACTCTGAAGAAGAAAACTACCAGAGAGGTGGGGAGCAGCTCCCAGACAAACAAGATCACTCCAAAGATGATGTAGCCGGTGTCGCCCAGAGTCGACTGCAAATCGGCCTGAAAGAAAACATACCACATTACTGTACAGTGCAGTATTTCACTGGTTTACTATTTTACCCAGATGTGTGACCTCTGCTCACAGCCTCCTCAAATGAATCATCAGAACACTGTGTGACTGGAGTTTCATATACCGTAGCTCCTCGCAGGTATTAAACTGGATTTCACACCAAAAAGTCAAACTATTCCTTTAAGGTACTGTGAATTACCTGGTCTGACACATTGTACCAGTCATAGTCAAAAGAGTTGATACTCTTGTTCGAGAGTCCCAGGACGACCAGGTTGTAGCAGGCCCTGGATGAATACAGCAGGATGACGCTGGCACCGATAACTGTCACCTGACACACCGATGTCCCCTGCACAGTCAAGAAAAACAGACCGTTTTTACCACACGTTCATGTTTCAGAAAAACAAAATACACATACTCTGATTAAAAAGCTGGTGAACTAATAAAAAAAAAACTCTATATAGGCTTTGTACTTTGTTATTTTTATTTTCAAAGATGACTACAGGATAAAATGCTGACCAACTGAACTGTGAACGCACCACAGGACAACCCAGTCATGCACAAGCACGACACTGTTGCTGGGGAACAACCATTACGCACAAGAATAAATTATGGGAGGGACGACATCCTCACACAAAGCAGCACATAACATCAGTTATCAAAGCCAGTCCCAGTGTTTCTGCTGCATTTTCTGCCTGTTCCCCTCAGGAAGCACGCCTCACCTTGGACTCCAGGTAAATGTTGGCCAGTGACATCTTGGCGATTTTATACAGACACAGAGAGAGCGAGATGGCGCACAGGACAAAAAGTGTGTCGTTGATCGTGACCCTCACGAGCACAATGGTGTGGACCTCTGTGGAGGACATCCTCACCAGCAGAGCGCACACTAAGTTCACAACTAAAAATAGCAGGCTGATGAACAGGAAGAGCAGGTACAGTGGCAGCCTGTGGGTCAGCAAACAACATTATTTACACTTAAAAATTCAAAACAATGTTTTGGAGATATCACATTTTTGGTAAAAAAAATAAATAACGAAAATTAAAATGGAAATTACAAAATAGGAGTCTTTTTGTGCTGAGAAGTCACTATCTTACCTGTATCTTAAAAGCTCTGGTGCATATTTTGACTTTGCCTTGAAAACAACCTATGAAGAAAAAAAAAAAGAAAAACCAAACTGCGTCACGCAAATGTGTCATGACATACTGGAAGCTCATTTTCACTTCTGTTTTCTGGCTCTACACAAAATTTACATATCTTCAGAAAACAGGAACCTCGCAATTTATAACTGCAGGAAAACATTTATGGTCTTCTGAAAGGCCTGATTGTCAGACGTGTGTGTGTGTGAGTGTTCAAATCATTGATCTAATGCGATAAATGCAGCAGATATGTAACATAGGACTCAGTAGTATCATCTATTATCTTTCAATCAGTTACAAATGTACACAAAATGTACACAAAATGTATACGTTTGATACATTTTCATTTTTATATTCCTATATAGAGCTGAAATGCCATACAATTATCATTGATAATATTATACTCTGTGTGTGTGTGCGTGCGTGTGTGTGTGTGTTATTGCTCACTCGAGTTCTCAAAGGTCATCAACTTGTGATGGATTTTTTTTACAAATTTGACTGATACATAAATACATTGAGAAAAAACATTGAGAAAAAACAAAAACAAAGCTTAATCTGTCATTAAAAAGCTGGAAAACTGAATGACTTGTTTGGTTGCAGGCGAGGTGAAAAGGCAGGTACGGTCACGTGACGCCGCTGTTGACGCCGCAGGGGGCCGCGTGCGACTCACCTGCGCAAAGTAGAGGTTCATGAGGCTGAGGGTGAAGAACTGCAGGCAGACGGGGAGGCAGTAGAGCAGCCAGAAGGGGAAGGGGGCCAGCGTGTTGGCCGTGACGAAGCTGTTGAAGTAGAAGGAGAAGAGCACGGTGCGCAGCGCCGACCACAGCAGGCACAGGAACAGGAAGACCGTCTGGTAGCTGAGGCGCTTGTGTCGGTACCGCAGCACCAGCCAGAGCTGGACGTAGATGAAGATGAAGAGGAGGGAGTAGAAGACGGTGTAGACCACGGTCAGGCCCAGGGTGACGTAGGGAGGCACGGCCGGGCTCAGGGTGGGTAGGGGCAGGGGCTCCGCCATGGAGCCGGGTGGAGCGCGGCGGCCTGTGCCGGTGTGTGGCCTCACAGAGCCAGCCCCTGTCACGGCAGTGATGGGAGCCGGGAGGAAGGCTGTCAGCCGCGGGGCACGGTGCTGTCAGGAGGAGGGAGGGAAGGAGAGCGGGGAATGGAGGGAGAGAATCAGGCCAACTTCCTGCTGCGGAGCCGGAGACAGGCGGAGAGCGAGGCGCATGATCGGTGATGAGAAGGAGCCGTGTGCCGGAGGAAGCAGCCGCCAGGAAGCTGCAGCCGACCGCAGAGACAGGACCAGCCTCCAGCCCCCTCCCCACCACCACCGCCACCAAGCCCTATGCCCACACCCACCACTACGTGTCGCTATGCATCAGCTGACGCACACCGCTGCACCTTTGACCCCGCGATGCTGCTTCCCACCACGGCGCAGATCCCACGAGAGCAGCGCGGAGCTGGTAGATATTTACTTGACTTTCACTGCGGGTCTCTGAGACGAATCACACAGATGTTCTTCATCATCCTTCAGAGTCAGACCTGTTACAGTCTATGTGTCTTACAACCTGGTTGTGTAAGACACAACATGAAGTCACAGTGTCTGAGGTCACACAGTGTTTTATCTCTGCAGGTTAACCCTGAAAGACGGGTTTTAAAGGGCTTTTCACACAGGACCCCACTACTGACTCACTGTTTCAGATTATCTGCTTTATGATATGATCATTTCATCTAATTACCACAGAATGGGCCCAGGGCCTCAGAGGCCCCTGAGGGTCTTGAGTCTAGAATCACACGTTTTGGTTTTGGAGACAGATTTTAAATGTAGAGGTAAACTGAGGTTGTGGGCGTCGACGTGCTGCAACATTGAGTTGTTGTTATGGGTCAAGATCAGAAATCAGTTTTAACTTTTAATCCCAAATTAAATACAGGGGGTCCTCGAGTTACGACGGTCGCGAGTTACGTCGTTTTCGTGGTTACGACACATCTCCCGTGAACTTCCTTGTTTTGGCATAAGCGGTTTGCCCCGTAAATATGTACAGACTTCGCCCGGGAACTAGTTGGTGCCGGCTCTCCAGCACCTCCACAGCACAGCTCGGCTACTCTGCATTGTGTTTACTTATGTGAAATGGACGGCTGGCGGGGGGCGCAGCGGCAGCCGGTAAGGAGATGCACACGGACACAGATGCGTTTGGGATCGTGGCAATACCGTAGGTTTATTCACAACACAGCGTCTACACGGTTGACAGAAATCTAAAGGAAATGCTCACTACACTCGCGATATCAACCCCTACGGTGACAAAAGGCAATTCACCATAGTAAACTCTTATTGTAGGGTGGTGTTATAGCGACATCTAGTGGCACAATGTATGCACAATGGCACAATGAATGTATGTTCCGACAAACGTCAAAATTCGGTTACGACACATTCTCAGGAACGGATCTCCGTCGTAACTCGAGGACCCCCTGTAATAGGTTTACATTAGAAAAAAAGGCTTACAGCCAAGCCAAAATGTTTCTTTTGACGTTTCTGCGTTATTTTCTCAGGCTTTCTGATCTGACTTTCTCATCTGTAAACTCCAGAACCTCAGGTTTGGTTTTCGATCCAATTCTTTTATATATAAACTGCAAACCAACCACAGTGAGGTTTGTTATGGTTGGTGGGTTTTTGTTTCACAGGGCTAGGGCGTGTGAATATGAGGGAGGCCAAGGATAGAGGTCACTGTAGCTCACCTCTGCCCAATGTGATACATTAATCTCTTCTCACACAGAGACGCTGCCGCCCAGGCACCACACCAAACAGGAAGCTGTCAGCAGAAGTCACAGGACTTCCCTCTTAGCTGCGAGGCCTCAGTTCCTTTATCATATAAAAGCTTTTGCGGGTGTATAAAAATAAATGGATATGAAAAATAAATAAATGAATTTCAAGTCTTATATTATATTGGCTTTGATAAAACAGGACACATGACCAAATGGTAAAAAGAAAAAAAGGTAAAAGAAAACAAACTAAGAAATTCTGAGATTTTTTTTTCAGCCAATAAATGAAACTATGAATGTGGCCTCAAATCTGGAACATCCTGTTAGTTTGCTGGAGTTTCCTTAGATTTCTCCCTTTAAATTTTTTGTTAGTGAATAATGAAGAATAACAGAGCGGCGAGGAAATATGCAGCACTTCAGTCTGATTATCAGGCTGCTGTTTCCTGTCATAAACACATCACATCGCAGTCTCTCAGTTCCCAGGCAACAGAACTGTTCAGATAGACATCAGTAAATTACACTGAGTGTATGACAGGCTCCAGGATAATGTCCCATCAGGCACTATGAGTCCCCATGTCACCATTTCAGTTAAAAAATGTCAACTGTGCAAAAATATGGTTGAATAGTTCTGTATAATGATACGTATATGTATAATTATATGCTGCATGTGTGTCCATTCATTTTAATCTCTCAAAATCTAATTATATGGAGTGTGTTTTGAAATCAAAGTACAAAGTTCACAAAGTGACCAAAAGGTGGCAGTTTAAAACCGTCAGACACAGTGGAGCAGACAGTCAGGGTAATCGATTCATGTCGCTGGCACGAAAATCCTGACTGTACCACCTGCAGCCACGTTCAAAATCATTTTGTTTTTACAAAAACAGAACCAGCCTGACTGGCAGCATCACTCGTGCCACAGTCAAAGTTATTTCCCATTTCTGGTGTTTGATTTGAACATTGCTGAAAATCAGCTGGCCTGTATCTACATGATTTTCTCAATTTAACATTTTCTCCCCTCACAGCAGAGAAGTAGCACTTTATTATGCCTATATTATATGATAGACTCTGTAATATATTGTGTGTAAAAGGAACAGAGGTTGAACACAGCATTAGCAGCTGCATTAACACAACCAGTCATCAGGAAAGTGAAAATCTAAAATTAACCCCAAAGGTGCATGAGGGTTAAAAACATTAGCAGATTGAGAATTTTCTGTCCAGGTCAACAAGAAAATAAGAAATGTAGAGAGCATTTTTGGCCAGAGGGTGGTGCAATAGGGTCGGATAGCCCTACAGAGTGAGTGCCAGATCCATAATACATAAACAGTACATGCTCTGGGCCATGGGGTGGACATTGAAAAAGGTCAGGGGGTCACCAAAAAACAGTGACTCATCTGCAGATGATTGAGCTTGTTTTCGTTTTCACAATATACTATGAACGAGCAATGTGTTGGTCAAGCGAGCTTTTTGGCTGATAGTAGCATTATACAAGAGGCCAGAGGTCATCAAAATCATGAGGTATAATAGGGCTCATGAAAGCCACAGTTAGGTGTCATAACAATGTGGACATCAGTAGATCGCTGAACTGGAATTCTGCACAGACCAACAGTTAGCAGGCCGTATCACCAGCGCGTCCCTCATTATCCCAGCTGGCGTGGAGCCTGACAGCCACAGCGACGAGCCTCAGCTGATTACTGTATGCTACAGTGCTCTGTGATATTGCTCTTTACGTAATGTTTCAGTCAAACAGACCATGAGTCTCTGTTATCAGTAACTGGTCCATGCTGTGATGTCTGACCCTTGGCCCCTAGCCAAACTGGCCAAGACAGCCCCACTCTTGTCCCTCTGAAGCCCCTCAGGCCTCCCACTCAGTGGCCCCTGTATTATTATACCTTGCCATGTAAACGGAGCTGCCTGCTTCTTCATGTACTGGCAACACTGGCACAAGGAGCTGGAAGAATGTCAATAACAGGATATGATGTGAAACTGAGCCACGTGCCTCTCGTTGGTAACTTTGTCCTCAGTCAGCCCTCACAGCTCGTGCCATGCACTTTATGTTTGTGTGTCTGTTGTAACGCATGACGTCACAGCACACGTCAGGAATCGGTTGTAGGACAAACACACAGAGAGAGAGGTGGGGGCGACCTGTGATTTCTCTCTCCAGTGTCTCCAGCTGCTTTTATGAAGGCAGCTCTCAGAGCCCCTCTCAACTCCGCCCCGCCGCGGCTCTCACACCGGACCCTCTTCCCGTGGCCCCTGCGGATCACTCACTCGCCTGTAACCCGGCGTGGACGAGGCACCGGACAACAAACACCGACGTGATGCTTTGGCACAGGGGAGGAGGATGGCTCGCCTGCGCTACCTTTCTCGGATTCGTGGCCGCGGCGCAGAGCATAACGCGGGGAGAGCTTTTCGCCCACGGTCCGAGCGCACGAGACGAGTCACTGGAGCCCGGGACTGACCGGACGCACCGACTGGACCTGGACAAGCCAGTGTTGTTTTACGATGGCACCTTCAACAGCCTCTACGTAAGTTCACCCCACAACTCGGCGCAGTAGCGGTGCGTTTTTAACTTGGACACGCGCGTGGGATTTGCTGGTCAGGGTGGACACTCCAGTGATGTAGCGCAGTTGCGCATTCCCGGGAAAGCCAGTACGCGAAAAGGGGGGGTCAGTGGTTTCAGCTTCTAACAATGCCTGGAAGTTGCAAAACACATCTGGGACAGGTTAGGACCCCTCCTGCCCCCGCGAGCTATTTGTAAAGATTGATTTTCTTATCATGGAGGCTGCTCGGATTTGGTGACCGCGTGTGTCCGCGCGTTCATACAACTTCACCTATAGTTATTCCAACAGTACAGCTGTTGACACAGAGACCAAAGTACTGCAGGGGTCAGGTCTTGTTACGCACCACCTTGTCACAGGAACCGAACAAAAAGTTTAACAAAAAGTCCACATCCTCTCGTATCTATAGCAAACGCGTAATTAGTGACTTTCTGTCACATAATAAACCATAAATGAGCTCATATGTTCATGATTTGCTGTTTACCACGTGGGGACCGTAAACGACTTGGAAAAAGTTAAGAGCAACTTTTTCTTTTTTCTTTTTTTTGCTGAAAGCTGCACCATTGTGTTGATCAGACAAACAGCCCTTTATTCCTCATCATTACCCCCTTTCAAAGAGAGGCAGTGCATCCCTGTTTTAATTGTGCTGCATATGGATGACATGCTGTCAGAGTAATTATGTACTGAGGTTTATCTTTGAAGAGCAGGAACTTGGTGTCTGTGGCCTACACGCAATGCAATTCACAACAGATGGTGCAAACTTCAAGCGGTAATTATTATTTCTATTAGACTAAAATGAGAGCTTTGATTTCTAATTGTGTGGCAGATTTGATTCCATGTCAAAGCAACTGCTGACTGCTGCAGTTCAAATGGCCCAGAGACAGAACTGTCTGTAAGGGAACAGTGACTCTTTTCACACCAGGAATGGAAAAACACATTTTGTCTCTGATCATTAGTAGCTTTCATTGTCTCCTCCTCAGTGTGATTCCTATCACCCTGCCCTGGTTTCTTGGGGTCTTCGCTGACATTAATGTTGTCTCCGTCCGTGCGATCGCAATCACTGATCATTTTCCCGGCCCTATCTTCCATTTTGACAGGAAGTCTCTGTAATGAAGATTAGCGTGCAATCTTTGGGTTCTCCTGGGCTGCTCGTCAGGGGCAAGGACAGGAAACAGTGGGATGCAGGCCAGGAATAGTGCTCTTGTTTTCTCCTGGTCAGGAAGTGGAGGAGCCCCATGTGTGGAGTGTGTGCGCGTGTTTTTGACATGAACCAAGCTTTTTCTTTCGTCTTTCTTTTTCTTTTTTAACAGGCCTTGCATGTGTTCACATTAAACCTTGAGAGTGTAAAATGTTGTGCTAAATGGCATCTTGTTTGTTCATTAGTACTTTTGTGGGACTTGGCAGCTGAGTGGGATCATTACTCTAATGAGTCTGACAGTAAGATCAAAGTGGGTCAGACTGGACTCCGGACGCCTCTGCTGTGAAACCCTTCTATTAGAGACACTCACACAGTGTCACAATCGTCCATTTCTCTCTCTCCCCTCTTCTAATTTCAGATCAACACCAATGGTTTTGTTGCCACAGCAGAGCCGACGAGCGAGTCCACGTATCTTGGCAAAATGCCGCCAAAGTTCGGCATGATAGCTGCCCTGCAAGGAGACCTGGACACAAGCGATGGTGCAGGGAAAGTGTTCTTCCGCCAAGACTCCAGTCCTGAGGTTCTGCGTCGGGCCGCTGAGCACATCAACCGAGCCTTCCCCGATGACGATGAAGTCGATCCCACCCATGCTGTGGTGATCACCTGGGTCGACGTCGCCTCCCACGAACCTCAAGTCCAAGACAAGAAGGTGAGCATTAAGTGGTTATTCAAGTGATCAAGGGGAGGAAGCAGCCATTAATGTAGAATTCCTAATGTTTCTAATGTTTTATTTAACAGAGAAACACGTTCCAGTTGGTTATTGCATCCCTGGAGACGGCCTCGTATGCTATTGTTCTATATACCAGAGATGGGATACAGTTTACCTCTACGCCTGCAGAAGACAGTGGTGTGATCATGCATGCTGGTTTTAGCAAGGGTTTGGTCCAGGGTTTTCTGTTTTCCAGTCAGGGACCATACTACCGCACCACCACTGATGACGAAGCATCGGTCAGGGCGTTAGCAGAGTGAGTCAGCCAGTGTGTTTCAGCACTGGAACACCAGTTCCTGGTCAGGTTTCCTAGCTCGATAATGTTTCATTAACTCTGACTAAAACTTTTAATCCTACAGGGAAACCAACTCCGGCCTGAGGGGTGTGTGGGTGTATGAGATTGGAACTTCTCCTTATTTTACCAACGTGGCTCCAGGTGAGGTCACTGACCTGCCTCCTGAGGTCACCCCGTATGGAGCTGATGGCTATGATGACGCCACTGTTGCAAGGAGGACGTTGCATACTGACGGGCAGCAGGTGCAGTACCCTCCTTATGAACCAGAAGGGGGGCAGATTGAAGTCCACCCAGTTCAGTACCAACCACATCAGCCTGAGAACCCAGAAGTGGTGGTGGTGGAAGACACAGATATTAACGTAGATGGTAGGTTGACAACAAGGGACTGTTTTCTTTTTGTCTTTAATATTTGACGATGAAATGTAAAAAAACAGTTTGTGTTTTTTGTTCGCAGTATTCTCATACAACCTTGGGACATGTGCAAACAACAGGAATAAGTGCTCCCAGTTTGCCGACTGCAAAGACTACTCCAGTGGATACTGCTGCACCTGCAGGCCTGGCTTCTATGGGAATGGGATACAGTGTGTGGCAGAGGGTACGTTTTCCAATTTTAGAGATGAAAAATGTAGTAATTCCTGGTGCTTTCAGGAAAAGGGGAGGAATAAGTGCAGAAAATGAGAAAATACTGAGAAATAAATGATGTTTTTCTCATTTGTTTATATCTGTTAAACAGTAAACTCACAGCATCAGTCTGAAAATGCTATCAAGTTATATAAGACAGTAGAGCTTTTGAAAGACTAAATTGTCCAGAGACGATGTTTGAGTTCTTAGTAGCTGGCAGATGTGGATGTGATGCAGAGTGTTGACGGCCTTTCAGCATCAGTCATGCAGTTTTACTTATTTCCTGCTCCGCAGTTGTTCTCACAGCCACGATGTCTGACTTTCATTTGAGCCGTCTCTGAGAGCAGCCGCAGGCTTCAGTCGCTCGTCTCTGTGACTCACTTTAACTTGTGCTCGGTTTTGCAGGGAAGCCACAGAGGATGAACGGTAAAGTGCATGGGAAAGTGTACGTGGGCAACTCTCCTTCTCCAGTTGAGTTCACTGGCAACGATCTCCACTCATACGTTGTCGTGAATGACGGTCGATCCTACGTCGCCATCAGTGACATCCCGCAAGCCGTAGGCCCCTCACTGCAGCCCCTGGCAGCCCTGGGTGGTGTGATTGGTTGGGCCTTTGCGCTGGAGCAGCCTGGTTTCAAGAACGGCTTCAGCATTATCGGTGAGGGGAACCCTTTCACCACTGCACAAACAATATTTGATGAAGTAACATTTACAAACTGTTTCTTCATGCTTCACTGGATCAGAAGGTAACAAAAGTGACGACTGAAGGGGGGGGGGTAGATCTTTTAGCAAATATCAGTGTTGCTACAAGCTCAGTTTGCCACACAGCTGCCGTTTGACTCACTGTGTCCAGCTGAATTCCCATCACATTACCTCAGCTCAGACAGATGGTGGCATGTCCAAAGTTCAGCCAGGGCCAGGGTCTTAAAGTTAACCTCTTCTCCTCGTCCTCTGAAGGGGGGGAGTTCACACGGCAGGCTGAGGTGACCTTTCTGCCAGGGAATGAGAAGCTGACCATTAGGCAGGAGTTCAGAGGCATCGATGAGCATGACCACCTGATGGTGACCACCACCCTGGATGGCCGGGTCCCTGAAGTTCCTCGTGGAGCCACCGTGCAGATTGACCCTTACTCTGAGATCTACCAATACAGCAACAACGGTTAGATACATCTTGAACAGAGACTATGTTTTTTTTTTACTTGAATGTCTGTGTGTTGTTTTACCCTGGACTGAACTTCATCATTTCAATTGAATCCTTATAAAGTAAATACTTTTATCTTACTTGTCTATCTAACTTACTTTGTAGTGATCACCTCATCTTCTACTCGGGACTACGTTGTGAGCTTGCCCGAAGGCTCCACTGAAACCAGGACGTATCAGTGGCGTCAGACCATCACCTTCCAGAGCTGCCAGCATGACGACGCTTCAAGAGACATGAAACCTTCACAGATGCTCCGCATCGACCAGATCTTCGTCATGTATGACACTAACAATGAGCTCATCCGGTTTGCCATGAGCAACAAGGTCGGGGATATCAGTGGTGAGGTCATGGAGATTATTCTTGTTTTTCCTGTTTTGGTCTGAGCTCACTTCCTTCCTTGAGTGCAACATATAAATAACATCCTGAATGAAACACTTCTCAAAATAATTAGGCCTGTTGTTGAATAGTAAATAAGACCCTCTTGTGAAATGTCACAAGTTGATGGTGAAATAACAACACGGTCTCATGTTTCCAATAATTATCAGGAGGGCAGCCCGAGGAGAACCCATGTTTCACTGGAAGACACGGCTGTGACACCAATGCTGTCTGCCGAGCTGGTGAGGGAACCCACTTTACCTGTGAGTGTGCTGCCGGCTTCAATGGAGATGGTCGCACATGTTACGGTAAGGATGACCCATGTTTAAATAAATAAATAAAGTATGTATGTATGCATGTATGTATGTATGTACATACTGTATATGTATATACAGGGGGTCCTCGTGTTACGACTGTCGCGAGATACGATGTTATCGTGGTTACGACACATCTCCCGTGAACTTCCTTGTTTCGGCTTAAGCGGTTTGCCCCGTAAATACGTACAGACTTCGCTCGGGAACTAGTTGGTGAGCGCTCTCTCTGTCTCTCAGCGCGCCCGCCGGCTTTCCAACACCTCCACAGCACAGCTAGGCTACTCTGCCTTGTGTTTATTTATGTGAAATGGCCGGCTGGCGGGGGACACAGATGGATTCGGGATCGTGGCAATACCGTAGGTTTATTCACAACACAGGGTCTACGCGGTTGATATCAGTAATCTAAAGGAAAGGCTCATTACACTCGCGATATCAACCCCTACGGTGTGTCAAGAGGGACAAAAGGCAATTCACCATAATAAACTCTTATTTTAGCGTGGTATTATAGCGACATCTAGTGCCACAACTTATTATCTACATACGAATACATACATATGAATGTATGTTCCGACTAACGTCGAAATTCGGTTACGACACATTCTCAGGAACGGATCTCCGTCGTAACACGAGGACCCCCTCGTGACCCTATGTGTGTGTGTGTGTGTGTGTATGTTTCCACTGTTCCTGTAGCAATAAAGCAAATCTAGTAGCCTCTTGTTTCACTGAACACCAGAATGTTTTGCTTTCAAGTAAATCATACTGTTTCCACATCTGTTTAGCGTCATCATTTAATTAACCTAAACGTTGTAAAGCCTTCCTTCCTGGGGAACTGCACAATCTTGCCAATTAGCCGAGGGACCTCCAAATCCAAAACAAAGTGTCCCATATTCCCAGACGAGGGTAACACATCCAGTTTTACCCTTGCTTCCCAGACAACGTTTCATAGAGGACCAAGGATCTTTAGCATTAAAGACCAGACAGGAAGCTTTGAATAGAGTAGAACAAGGAAGGAAGTAAGTCAGACAGACGCTATCTCAAAAAACCTTTGTAATTAAGAAATCTAATTAAGGCCTCTGCTCTGATCTCCTGACGTCTGATAATACTGATGTGACGTTCCTAGACCTCAGAACTTGAGAGGTTGGAGCTCAAGTGACAGTTATTAGCATATGGTAATTATCTCTTCTTCTTGATCAGACATCGATGAGTGCAGAGAAAACCCTCAGATCTGTGGCTTCCATGCCATCTGCAACAACCAACCGGGAACCTTCCGCTGTGAATGTGAAGATGAATATCAGTTCGCCAGTGATGGGCAGACCTGCATTGGTAAATTATGTTTATGTGCAATTACATATTTCAGTAATGTCCCCTCGTGCATTGGGTGGACAGGCTCAGGCATAAACTAATAAAATGCAATATTAATAATGCAGGATCATCAGTGTAATATTAAGACGACTACAGTGAGCAAGACAAACCACATGTTTACTAACAAATCATGGCTATGCACGTATACACACACACATACTGCACATTATCATCATACAATTATCATTTTCAGCAGAAAGTCTTATTCATTATTTACTGTGCAAATGTGTGTATTTGTGTATTAGGTCTTGATCAAATAATACACCCGCACAGTAAGCAGTTCTCACACTTCCCCTCTTCTCCTCAGAGGTTGACCGACCCACTGACGCCTGTGAAGAGGGCACCCATACCTGTGACATTCCTGAGCGCGCTCAGTGCAGCTACACTGGCGGCTCATCCTACATCTGCACCTGTCTGCCAGGCTTCATAGGAGATGGTAGAATCTGCCAAGGTACTGCACAGAGACACTGAATATGTGCTTGTGCTGAAAACCATTGCAGCAAGAAACAACTCTAAGTTGTAGGTAACAGACAGGGAAGCCCAAAAGAATATTACGGAATATTCATCATTAAATCACCTTTGCATGTTATTGAAATATGATAGTTATTGTGTACTATAATAATGGATCATAACCAACCTTTCATATTTCTTATCATTTAATTAGATGTAGAGGGTAATATCAGTGATTTGGCTTATTTAAATATACCAGTTATGAATTGATTATACTATAAAAACAGAATAATTAAATATAATTATTATTTAGTTGATGTAATTAACTTTGACTTTTCAATTCAGTTGTCAATTTACTATAATTTAACATGGTTAAAACTGAATAATTACTTTAACACACTCTAGGCTTCATATTTTCATGTGCGAAGAGAATGTGAAATTAGACATTTGACATTTGACAGACAAAAAGCTGAGTGTTCTTGTTTTCAGAGACTTGTTAAAGGGAAAACCGAAGCTGTTTTGTAGATAAAGGCAAAGAAGATGTTGGAAAATTCATCCTCTAATCCTCACATCATGTGGTTGCCTGTAGTAGTAGTAGTAGTAATAGTTTTGTTTGTTACTGTAAAATATGTATTTATTGAACACAACCAGCCAAACAAACATTTGGAATTTAAAGCTATTATTATAAAAACATCTGCTCAGGGCAGGGGAGGTGAGATTGGTTGCATAACACATCTGCATTTGTTGAGCACTGAAAGATGGCGAGCCAATGGGCATTCCTTATGTGGAGCTCCTGAGTGGGTGTACAGTGTTTTTGGCCGGTCCACAGTAGCACCCATTCATAGTTTCCATTCTTTCCCCGCCTTTGCCTGATGTTCTGCAGTAGACCACACTGTGGACCTGTGACCATAAAAGGAAACAACAGATTGGACACCCTGAATTTATTGTTCATCTCATATGAGGAGTTTTCTTTGTCCTCACTCACCCCTTTTTTTTATCCTGCCTGAAGACATAGATGAGTGCCAGCAAACCAGGTGCCATCAGGATGCTGTATGTCATAACACCCAGGGATCATTTACCTGTCAATGCAAGCCAGGTTACTATGGCGACGGCCTGTTCTGCTCTCCAGGTAAGTGCGTGTTATGCCAATGCTTTCTTATAAGCTAACCCTGCATCCCACCTAAACAGTATGTTGAGGTCTTTTTTTCATTCATGTAATGGTCTGGTTTATTTGTCACATGGGTTCAGACAGTTAATTGTTATGTTCTTATAGTCTTATGTCTTCAGAATAGTTTTATAGTATTTTTTTATTGTGATTGCAAACATGAGTATAGAAATTATTTTTATTATTATTTTAATTCACAGCATTGTTCACTGTATTGTTTATATCACTTGGAAGTGAGCTCTTGCCAGCTGGAACCCCTTTTTTATTTTCTTCTGGAAAGCAGAGGTCATTTGTCGTACCCTTAGGTATAAGACACGTGGACGTTTTTGTGTTGCTGAATTTAAAGCAGTGTACAAATGGAAATACAAATGAGCTTATAAATATGTTTTGCGCTTATGGTTTTTTTCTTGTTTTTTTCCCTCAGTGAGGACAAAAACCCAATGTGAGCTCCACAGAGACAGTCTCCTGGGTGCGACGGAGATTGGTCCACGAGGTCCCAGGCCTCCTGTTGGACAGTACATCCCTACATGTGATGAGAACGGTGCCTATGAACCAATGCAGTGCCACGGCAGCACGGGACAGTGCTGGTGTGTGGCTGAAAATGGACATGAGATCCCTGGGTCTCGGTCTGGACCTGGCAGCAGACCAATGTGTGAGTAAAAACAGGAGCTTGACACATGAGTAAACTGCATCATGCACAAAACTCAAATGCATTTCTGATTCGAATTTTTTTTCTGCGTGTTTGTCATCGATAGGTATCGACTACGTTCCTGTGCCAAAACCTGTCGGGCCCGACACTCGTCCTGACGTCCACCCTGTGCCTTCAGGAACAAACCTGTTGTTTGCCCAGAGCGGCAGGATAGAGCATGTCCCACTCGAGGGTTATGATATGAAAACGGATGATGCCCAAGCCGTCCTCTACCTTCCCGTGAGTGTTTCTGGATGTAGATGGCTTTCAGAGAGACCTTCTCTGTGGTTCATTTGTATTCGTTGATCTTTTTGTTGTGAAAATCATTTGCCAGAAAACTAAAATAATGTGATTTAACACATTTACTTAATTATTTCTGAGAGATTTTAATTGGCTTTTTTTTTTAAATCTTTTTCGTTAAAATCTGTTCTGAGATGTCAGAGAAGGCCACATTTTACTTAGTTTTATGTGGGTTCACAACGGGAACATGCTAAGACTTTAGCACCTCTGACCACAGTGCAGCTGTTGAGTTAAGGACGAAAACATTTCACAGGCCATTTGAGTCACAGTGTTATGTGAGGATTTCTTGGCGCGTGATTATAAAGATTAACCAAGAGAAAACAATCCAAAAAGTAGCAGTATGTTGTTTTATATCTTACTCGACAGCCTGTTCCCATGCTGCTACTAATGTTCGCATCCTAGCTCTGCCTTTTCACCATCTGCTGCATGTATTCAAGGCTTGCACTTTATTGAAGGCACATGGTGGCATTCACACTAATTACTAACATCAGTCCGACATCTCTGGAATTGCAAGCTGCATTTCTTTTTACGGTGATTTCCAAACCAGCTGGTCCAAAGTCTGGCCGAGCTGCTCCTGCTGAGTACGTGGCTGTTTGTTTGGATTTACGTCTAGACGTTAATGTCAAAAAACACATCTGCTTTATGTTACTTATCCCCAACCGCTCTCGTTTGAACGAAGTACGCTTCAAAGTTTGGTTGTTGACCCCTCCGCAGGAAAAGATAATCATCGGAGTGGCCTATGACTGCGTTGAGAAAATGGTCTACTGGACAGAAATCACATCACCCTCAATCAGCAAGGCCAGCATCCATGGCGGAGAGCCTGTGGCCGTCATCAGATCAGGTAACATTACTCTTCACTGCCCTGAGTTTGCGTCAAGACAAAAAAAGAGAAAGAATCTTGTAAACAAAGTATAATCTTTCAACAGATTTGAGTAGCCCTGAGGGCATCGCCATCGATCATGTGGGGCGAACAATGTTCTGGACAGATTCTGTGTTGGATCGCATTGAGGTCGCCACTCTGGATGGTTCTCGGCGTCGCGTCATTATAGACTCTGATCTTGTCAATCCCCGTGCAATCATCGCTGACCCTCCCAGTGGGTCTGTAAAACATTACGACTTTTTATCAACTTGTCTCTTCAAGTTTAAATTCAGTTGTATTGTTAAAAGCAAATTTGTGTCATTAATTCAAATAGACTTGTATTTTCAAATTTTGGGATGAGCCCCACATTCGGGAGAAATACATGTTTTTACATTGTATATTCATGTGATTCACAAGATCTAGCAACAATTAAAATTTCTGGCTTACTGTTTGTTATTGTTGTGTTTGACAGTGAACTGACTCCACACTTGTTCTTATGACAGTAATCTATACTGGTCCGACTGGAACCGCGATGCCCCCAAAATTGAGACCTCTTACATGGACGGGTCCAACAGAAGGGTGCTGGTGAACGATGATCTTGGCCTGCCAAACGGCTTGACCTACGACTCTCAGAGCTCTCTGCTTTGTTGGGCAGATGCAGGTATTGTCGACTTGAGCCAGTCGACTCATCTGTGAAGTGACGTCTGCCTAGTCATCTGCATTAAGTGTAATCTCTCCCCTGCAGGCACACATAAAATGGAGTGTATGCATCCTGGCCGGGGCGACCGCAAAAAGGTTATGGAGGGGATTCAGTACCCTTTTGGAATTACTTCTTTCGGGAAGAACATTTACTACACCGATTGGCGAAGGTCTGATTCATTTCATTTCATAAACTTACTGTAGTATACCTGGAAAAGGTCATGTCACACAAATGTTGCTGCAAGAGCTCTTTCAACTGTTAGTTTGTTAATACAACTTACATTGAAATTATTACGCATTGAAATATGTTGTTTATAACTGAGGCCCGAAGGTATTTTAACATCAGGGAGTTAATCTGTGGTACACTGTCAAGTAAGAGGAAAGAGAGGGTGGGTCAGAGTTCAAAAAGCTCCGCACACATCAAGCCTTGATGTTCTCCCAGACTCGGACATTTGCTGTGTGGCCGAGTCTGTACGTTGGCCGCTACAAAAAGACGGGGGCTGGGGCATCTATTTGTGTGTGCGCGTGCTCTTGCGTGCGCACGTGTGTTTGTGTAGGTGGGGCATCTTTAAAAAGTGGCAGCTGCTTGCAATTTCTCAGCCTCAGCGTCTTGCGTGACCTACCAAGGGCCTCCCTGTGATCTCAACAGGGCTGGAGCCTTGCTGGAGAGGGTTGAAAGGAGGGTGTGGGAGTGATGGGGGGGTACAGATTGCAACAGTTTAGAGTAAGCTACGTCAGTTACAGCTAAGAAGCCTCCACTAAGCCTTACTCAGTCAGACTTTATACAACACACAGGGAGGCAGGATGCTGACATCACTCAAGCTGGGATAGTCCCGCATTTCTCAACTCTTGTGCTGAATGTGTTTACAACAGGGATTCGGTGGTTGCAGTGGATCGCTATGCTGGCACGGAGACCGATGTGTTCCAGCCTCAGAAACGGACCAAGTTGTATGGGATCACCACAGCCTATGCCCAGTGTCCGTCAGGTATTAAGACAGTTATGCGCTCAGAAACAAGACATGTGTTCACCTCAAAGACGACGTGCATGTTGAAAAATCTTTTTTCTTGTCTGTAGTGATCTGTGTATCGCATCTGATACTGGGGTGCAGACCCAGTAAAAAGCGGTTCTTCGAAATGACTTGACCGGTGTTCACTTGGGAGGGGGGCTACTCTTGAGTCTTGCATGTAATCCATTCCCTTCACTTTTCATGACCTCGCAGCCCAGTTACATGACCTCTGTGCCCTCCATAAAGCATTTTGAGAGCAGTGTGCAAAACACTACAAGACACTCCTCAACCGGAATGAAGCAGGGGAAATTCTGCAGCTACTATTCATTATTTGGTGAAGGGATGGCTCCCTTCACGATAAGGCTGCATGCATAAAGCCAGGGAATGTGGGGCCAAGTGAAGGGGCCCCCGGCATCTGGAGTTTGCCAGGTGTTTCTTTTACATGTCTTTCTTTTAAACAAATAGTGAAGAGGCTTTTTTTCCCTTCCGTTCCTTGCTGTGGTGGCTTATGATTTGTTTATCTTCCATTGACAAGAGTTATTTTCTCTGTCTGCCAGGGCAAAACTATTGTGCTGCGAACAACGGAGGCTGCACTCACCTCTGTTTAGCAACACCAACTGGCCGCTCCTGCAAGTGTCCTGACAACCCAGTGGATGTGACTTGTGTGGAGAGAGACGGCGGGTACTGAAGTGTGGTGGCTGATGGGTGACACTGTTTGGATGTTTGACCGCAAATTAGGAGCCACTCAGCAATACTAAACTATAGCTGCTGAAAATGCCACTGTAAACCAGAGGTGAATTACTGTGCCTTTTATTTCTCAGCGTTATGCTTATCTACATGTTTTCATTTTCCCACTGCCTTTATTAAATCACTTTTGCCTTTCAGAATTGTAAATATATACACTATAATGTCGACTTCTTTCCTGAGTGCACATAAACTGGGAATAAAGCTCAAGGGACATATAATTTAATGTGAAATTCATCACAGCAATGCGTGACATCAACTCACGTCAGTTGTGTTACACTGTGGCATGTTTGGATTATCCCATAGTTTGTCTCATGGAAGTTTTCACGTGACGTAGAACTAAACGTATCTGTACAAGCTGGTGGGATGGGTTAACATGCTGAGCAACTAAAGAATAAACGTTTTTCTAACACGCGCGTCTGCTCCATCTGTGGCTATAGTACAAAAATAGCGACACCCTGTGTACGGTGGACTGAATTACAAGGGGGTTATTTTATGGTACATACTGGTTTTAATGAATGACAAGTCGATGGCAATTTTCTACATAAACCTGTGGAATATATCTTAATATTAATGTGATCACATTGACCTGTAGTGAACCATTTAAATTATACATCAGACAACTCAACAAAAATCATTATTTAATGTTTATTTAATTGCTTGTTGTGTATGACTCCAAAATCTTAAAAAAAAAAATTAGAAAAGCCCTCACTTTTGACAAGTTATCAATAAATTGTCAAAATAATTACAATTCATCAACTAAATGATCAATTGGTAAATTTAGATTCATAACAATTGTTTTACAAAAACAAAAAAATGGATTTATTAGTACTTATGCTTAAAAATATGAATTATCTAATTGAAATCACACACGTAGACATGTCTGAATGAGTCTTAAGTTTTGTCTTGTCTACGCATGCATCAACTGGACACAGTCAAACCGGACCATCAGTTTATTTAATGTACGAATTTACCAATGGCGACCAGGGGATTTACAGCGTGACATCAAACGCACCACCATTCCTTGGACGAAACGCTTTGATTGATTGGGGAATTAGCTGGGTGTTGTCCAATGGGAATGAAGATGGCGGTGTGTGGGCGAGTCACCGGCTCTGAGCGCCTGTTAAAACATGATTGTGTAGAACCCTCAGATTTGTCTGCCAGGAATAATTTTGTCTCGAGCACCACGAAGATTTGCTATTTGGGAAAAAAATAATTTACCAAATATAATTGTGTTTCCTGCAATACAAAAAATAAAATAAAATAATAAAATAAAAACGTAGCTACTGCTTCCACTCAACACTACTTGTTGTCATTCAATGTTTATTTATCTAATTCTCTGTCAAATTCAAATGTCAGTAACAAAGTTAACAAGGAATACCATCCAAATAATATAATATTTGCTATTTTGCGTTTTGAACGGTAGCAGACAAGGAAGGGGCGGTATCGATGTTGCCTTGTAGTCAATACGGAGGGCATAAACAGGCATTTTAGTCTGCTGGATGGACGCTAGCATTAGCTGCTTTTAATTTACGAGGGTATGTATGAAAATATATTATTTTCATTCGGAACTTAATAATAATGGGTTGAAGGAATATATGTTTGTAGCCGGGTCATTTGTTTATTTTCCCAAACAACATTAACGACACGTTATTTTCTGTCTGCTACAGTTTTGACAGCTGCCATACACAGTAAGATACGATGCTACAACCAGCATAACAGCTAACCTAATGATTGGCATGAAAACAAAGCAAGCTCTGTAATACGTATTCTGTTAGTTGAAGTAGGTTGTAGGTTTCGCTAAAAATATCAAGGCTAATGTGGAACTTATTCTCATATATTTGGGTGAAATGGTCGAGCTTTTGTGCTTATAGCTTGTGTAGTCAAGCTAACATAAACGATAAGCACGACGCTTGAGCACCACTTTCAAAATAAATCCTTAAAAGCAACGTTCTCTGAATAGTTAAATTAATCCTCAAATCCGTAAATTTGTAAATTAATTATAAATAAAAGAGAGAGAGAGAGATTCAGGTTAGGGTCTCAAAAACTGCAAATGTATTTGTCATCGATAGAAATAATTATGTTTACTCGCGGGGAAATGCGCGTGTGTTTAGGCCACAATGCAAGTGCAACGTAACCACATAAATAAAATGTCACTGCTTTTTTTTTAGCGAAACCTTAAATTCGAGTACGGTAAAATAATTCTGTAATTTCTCTGGCGTAGTCACGATTTGGGTACTTTTCTTTTGAAAACAAAAATCTCATACCGGAAAGGAGTTGCTTTAACGTGCCGTAGTAATTGACGCAGGTTATGCCAGATATCCAGCTAGCTAGCTGAGTGTGTTGAAGTGTCCGTTTTGTTATGGTAATGACACGTGACAGTGCGTCAGGCTCTCCAGGCCGAAGTTTCCCATCGGGTCAGGTTCAGCTGCGTCACATTCAGCTGTCAGTATCTTTGTGCGCGGATAAACGCGAGCGTGGTTATGTCAGGTAATGCTGGTTTGCTAACCCCTGACTCCGTCTTTTTCTGCAGAGCCTCATTTAAAAGTAGCAAAGCAGCGCAGTGAATCATGAGTCTGCTATGAAAGACTCAGGAGGACAAGTGGAGCTTGGTTCGATGCTGCCCGGGACACTTCCCGTCACCTGGAGGAACAGGGAGGAAACATAAAGGAGAGTTTTGTCTCTCATCACTTTGGCCTGACTGTACGTGGAGGTGTGGGAGACATGGCCAGTTTACAGCAGACTGATCTGTCATATGCATGGGAAAAGTACATGGACTGTAGACTGCAAGGAGCTGATCTGCAGGTAGGCAGCTGCTGACAGACACTCAGGGTGGTGGTGGTGGTGGTGGTGATGATGATGCCTCCTTTTAATTTCCAGGACTGCAAGGCAGTGGTCCTGGAAAAAGCACAAAAAATCCTGACATTTTATTCAAAAAATCTTCAACACATGTGTCTTGTACTTCCTGATTCAGGATTTTTTTTTTTATCATGTGTCATATTTAATACAACATTAGAAAGATTTAGAAAATAGGAAACCATATCCGATTGCACACTGTGTTGGAATGAGGGTTTTGAGTTAAACATTTAATAACTGTCACAGCATAATCTTTGAGTTTAGTCCCTATGAACAGACGTGGGGTTGTGGTTTTGGGATCAGATATGCTCATTTCAAAGCTGGTTAAAAGGTGGCATTATCCAACACCAGCAAACAGATTTCAGATACATTATCTCAGTCTGCTCCTTGTAATTCGAGCTGCCTCAGTATTAGTTCTACTGTGGATCAGATTTAGTAGAGACTGTTATATAAAACCCACCCCAGCTGACGAAAAATATCTTATATATCTTATATATATCTTATTTTAACTGATTTTTAGAAATATTCTAATGAAGGATTTCACAGCTACACGCAGGAGCCCTCAGATGCTTGTTTTTCTTTTAAGAAAGAACATTGTTTATGTTAAAGTAGCCATTACTTAATTAGTAAAGAATTGAGTGGGTTAACCACAGAGTGGAGATTCATTCAGTTTTTATATTCTGTCATCGTGGTTGAAGTAAGTGGTAAAATATTGCAGTAAAGTTCCCCATGTTGCAAGGGACATTCCCTTAAATTCTCTTAAGGATCCTAGATGCCCAGATGCCTTGGCGAAATATAACTGCTGCGAACCAGAAGCACGAGCAGCATCACCGGCAGTGAGCCTCTGCACAGAGGTGGAGGCAGGTGTAAACCACAGATTGTTTATGATTTTAGTTGTACTGTTTCTTTGTGGGCGTATCACAGAGTGAGTGAGAGTGCTTCTCTCTCAGGCTGCTGCTGTGCGTTTCACTCTCGTTCTGCTGTTAGAAAACTAACAGCAGCCGGATCATGAGACATGGATTAGGATCAGACACACGCGCACACACACACACACACACACACACTTACACACAGTCACTCACTCACTCACTCACTCTCACACTCAAAAGGACGACCTTTTTTATCCATTATGGCCACCCATTAGTTTTAATATATTTTGTGTGAGTCGTCCTTTAAAGAGAAAGCTAATGGGTGCTGAGAAAGCCTGTAGGTTTTTTTTATTTTCTTCAAAATAATGGCTTCCTTCCTCAATAGTCCCTGTATCTGTTGTGGTTTAATTACGTTGGTGTGCATAAGGATGTCAGCCGTAGAGATGGTACATGCTTGTTCGCAGTTGCCATGGTGATAACAACGGTTGGACTGCACCAAGCAGGCTCTGCCTTTCTAATATTGGTAACTTTTCATACCACTTTTTGTTGCGACAACTTCCTTGGGATAACTCTGTCTACTCTCTACTTGCCACCCTTACACTGGTCTGTGCAGTATATGTGTGTATGTGTGTGCACGCACATGCACACGTGCATGGTGATTGCCTCTGTTTGATTGTGTTTATGTTCCCTCCTGATTGCATCTGATGGGGACACAGTAACAGGCTGTATCGTACATACTAATACTTCTACCCTGCTTAACGTGACATGCTTCTCCATCTTATTTCAATTCTATCCATGCACAGACATATTCCATTTACTGCAGTTAACATAAAGGTAAATTAAAAGTCATTGTGTGAGCTGAATTGCAGGAACACCCATGTTTTAGGTCCATCAGACAGCAGGACCCTGCCCTGCTATTCTGTGATGATATATATACAGTTAGGTTTTTATGGTAAAAACAAAACTTTTCCTGCATTATTCATTGAGGTTTCATGGAAAAATGTGTGAAAAATTTGCTGAACCTTTCTCCTCTTTCTTTACATCATTCATTTTTCATTCTCATCATTCTTGTTTCTCATTTCTCTGCTTATCACCTGCATTTCTCTCTGGATTTATGTCTAACTGTAATTGGTGTTCCTATTCCATAATGGCCAATTGGGCAGAGTGTAACCCCGACCTGATGTCTGACTTAAGTCTTCTCATTTTCTGTTTTCTATTGCCTTTGTCGTTCTGCTCAAATGCAATAAAGAGATTACCTGCTAAGGTGGAGCTTGATAATTGTGCTTGTAACAGAGAGAACTGCCACAAAGATTATAAGTCAATGTCTCACTTACTGCACACACCTTCCTATTTGCTATATCATGTAAGTTTATCCTCGTTACTCTTGCACTTTGAGGGTACTGTATCTGAAGGGGCACCTTCAGCTCTCCGCTGTATCTTTGCATCTTAATGAGCAAAGTCAATTTGGTAGAATGGTTGTTTGGCCACGTACCAAGCAAGAGAGCAGTTTTTGTTGCTTGTGGATTGTCTTAGTTTCATTATGACCTAACAGGATGTTTCAAAACACCGAAGTGAGGTGTTTCGGAGACTTTGCTTTTTTCTGCTTTCAGTAGTTCAGGGCTCAAGCTAATTGGTCATCTGTTACCTTATATCACTTTAAAATGCAGTTCTAATCTTGGACTTATGCTAATGTATTGGACTAACTCAGCTCTTTGTTGAGTTAAGAAAAAAATCTGCTCCTGTTCCCGTATGATCTGACTCATTTTGTAAGTATCATTCTGTAGCTGTTCTGACATCAGTTAGGTTTGTTGACAGTTTGTATTTATGATAGGCTGTAATGTAATGTCCACTGTTTGTGTGTCTGTTCTCTAACAGCACACAGTAAGGTATGGTCACATATTCCACACATTACTTGTCCTTAGCTTTCTAAGCTAAGGTCTTTGAGCTAAGGTCTTTGCTTTACATTACATTTACAAAGCATAAGGGAAAACTCAGGTAATACTAAAGTTTAAGTAAAGAAAGCAGTTCTGCTTCACTTTTATCCGCAAAGTTTATTCCTTAACTTGTCAGGACTGAACAATGAGCGAGATGAACTCTATTTTATTTTTTTCATTATTTTGGTATGACCTGAACTGGGCACATTGTTTCTCTGACTACCTTATCAGAGGCAGTATCCTGTAAAATTTGTCTGCAAGTCAGCTGTAATATATTTAACTGCTCTAGTCATCAAGTATCTATTATCTGCATAGATTGTAACTTTCACTTGTGGAACAATAAAGTGAGAAATAATAACAAATACGTGGAGTTAAACTGGTCTTTTGCAGTGTTGATGAGCAATAGATTAAAACAGAAAATCAGTAGTGGGAAAGTGGTCTCAGACATTTGGACCCCGGAGTATATGAATAGTTTTATAATTTGGCAGCATTGTTTTTTTCATTAAACATGACAGGCAGACAGGCAGACAGGCAGACAGATCACATCTGGCGTCACATTGGTGAGAGAATTCTGTTAATTTAACTTGCCATGTATATCCCTTTTAACTTATCACCTTTTAGTGAATCCAGCATGAGTAAAAGATGTTCGTTGAATTAAATTTAAGGGAGAAGGTCATAAAAAGGGTGCAGTCAGGCTTTGATTATAATGTCATCCCACTACTCTGACCAGAAGTTGATGACCATGTTGATTTAAAGTGGCATGAGTTGCATCGTTTCTAGAATGTTTTGACATTATTTATCAAAATGTCTTCAGTTAAGTAGCCTTCGTAGTCTTGCTAGTTGACCACAGGACATGTTTCACATCTGCATTTATTGTTCCGCTCTTGTTTCCAACCTCACTCTGCTGGTTCTGTTCTCCAGGGCTGTTCCAAACGCTTGGCTGAATTGATGAATAATTCATCTCTGTAGTTCTGGGCTGATTCAGAATCTAACCATTGCTCTGCCTCAGCTTTTTTTCCACCCAGTGGCATATTATTAAGTCCGATCTCTCTCTCAAAAAGTCAGTCTCAGACCACCAGGGAGGAGAAAGGCCAGAGTAGGATTTCTGAATTGTAATTCTGACCAACAACAGCTTGTATGCTATCTCACTGTAATAAAAACAATGAGGCGGAGAGCAACACATTTTCATTTCCTGCACCGTTGGCTATGCTTGGATAAAGGTCACTGCCTGTGACAGTGTCTATCTGACACAAACACAAACATTCTTTTTGATGGTCGTCTCTTGACATTTCAGCATGTGCCTTAGTGGGGGGAAAAAGTTATTTGTGGTGTTGTTCGAAGCGGCTCTGCTCTTGGGCTCATAGGTTGTGAGGAAATGCGAAACGTTAGGGGCGCCTCATGATGCTCATAACCCAAATGTTCAATTAGATCAGTAGGGATCTCAAACAGGAAAAAAACATTGCATAACCAGCGCCCTGCGTCCTCTCTCACGAGGACAGGATCACATCGCTCTCACTGCCTCTGCCAAGTTGTAGTCTACCCAATTATCCAAAGAGATCTTGAGAGGTACGTCTTTACCAGCATGGGTGACTCAGCCACCAGACTCCCATGACTAGGCCTGGCATGATAGCAATGGTGGATAAAGACAAGTTACTGCTCAGGCTGAGAGATAAAACATATAATCGTAGTATCATTTTCTTCAAGATAACAGTTTCGGTATATATCACTGCACAGCCATCACCCTTTCTCACTTGCAGCAAAATTGTCCAAGCAACTGTTTGAGCATTTATTCTTCTCGTGCAGTGCTGCCCTCTGATAGAGGTAAGAGAAAATAAAGTTTGACATTTAAACAAAACAAGTGCAAGCAAATGTGTTTTGTTGTTCTGTAGCAGAACCTGACCCCAAACCTTAATAACCCAGTGAAAAAAACACACTATGACATTTAGATTCTTATCAAACCAGTGCACACAGAGCTGATTAAGCTCTTAGTGTAGCTAACTCTCTGTATGTTTGTATAATTATACAAAGGTTTTAAATCTGGTTTCGGTGGTGATGTTTTTGCACCGGTGCATGAGCAGTGATGTGTTTTACATTGAGCAGCGATGATCGGTTTGCCAATGGGTCAACTGTACTGAGACAGAGCAGGCTGAATATGACAGAGCCTGGGACAAAAAATTAGCTGAAAGTAACCAAAGGAAGTAATGCAGTTTAAAAAGGAAACAATCCAGGGCGAGGACATTGAGCCTTATGTCACGGGTTCACCAATAGTGTTTCTGTAATTATTCCCACTATCAAATGGGGGAGACAAAGCCTCTGCTGGTTTAAATGTGTATTTCTGTAGTGAGTCAACTCTAAGACTGAATAATATATTGAAATATTATTGAATTGCAACACGGTCAAGCATTTATTTGTTTTAGCCTGTCACAGCAGCAACATCTTTTTTCTTGTCAAAGAATTATGACATAATCCGAGCGGAGATACAGAGATGCCTACAAATCATAATCTTTAGACATAAGGGAACATGCATGAATTTGATTCAGGCCCCAGTAAAAATCACATCATTATCATTTTAATGTTTTTCTGAGAAGTGGAAGCATTACCACTCACCCTATAATCTGCTGCTGTATTTCTCAAACACGCAGACTGACTGTGCTGACTGACTCAACACGACAAATGAACAAATATGGAAGTTCATCACTGCAGAGGACAGGTTGAAGCTTTCTTTTCATCGAAACAAATGTGTTCTCTGGGTTTCATGAATTTTCGTTGTCGGCTTTATTAATCAGTATTTGCAGTATCTCTATTGTCAGATCGCATAGGCCCGTTTGGGACACTCAGAGGAAAAACAACCCAGTTACTAGGATATTAGCGTTATCGCGAACCACTCAGTTTCCCTTTCCTGTATGAGAAATTCGGGTCACTGATAATGCAAGGACAAACCCAATTCATTGCAGACACTCATTTTTAAAGACTGGGTGCATAGCTCCAGCATAGCCGCAGGGCAGGTATATTAAACTAATCACAGTTTGCGTAACCTTGAGGCTTTGATTTGCTGCCAGTCACACACCCTGTTTATCTTCGCTTTCAAATGTTGCTGCATTTATTTCTTTCACTTTTATTTTATTGTCAGCTGTCATGTTTTTACCCCTGTCCTCTCCTGTCTCGCTCATGAGCCATGCATTTCTTTTTCTTCCTTTTCCTGTTTCCTGTGTGTGATGTTGTCCAGCCCCCTGGTGTGCAGTGACACCCACCCACCCACCTACCCTTCCATCCCCTCTCTGCTTGGGTGGGTTTTTGCCTCAGCTGTTGATCTGCCCCATCTTGACCTTGGTGAGTTTGGTCCAGTCTGCATCTTCATCAACTGCTTGAAATTAAGATTTTATGATACTTGACATAGTATACACACTTTTAGTAAACAATCTTTCGTAGTTGCTATGCTTTGTTGTATCTCATTTGATGCCATTCCTACTGGTAAAATATCATATAAAGAACAAAATTTGACTTGACAGTTGTGATTCAGGAAGGAAATTGACTCATCATGAGCTGAGGTTTGCCATAACAGTAACCTCCTGCTACCAGACAGTTAGCAGCAAAACCCAATGTGTGATGGACCCAGAATATCTGCTGTGGTGTCAGTCTTTATTTTTAAGACATGGAGGGTGAGAAAGTTTCACAGGTATAGCAGTCTCTGCTTAAACAGACACAAAAATAATGACTAACTGTAACGGTTGCTGTTTATTTTATAAAGGGTTGTTATACATCACTTGCTTCCTGTACTTTCTATATTGATTATACATTGATTGTATCAGTACAGAAAAATCTGCAGCCATGCAGCTGAACGATAACCTGGCTGTATTTATATATCTGAAGAAGTGGTATAAACTGGGTTGCTTTTCTGTCAAGAAACCAAGGATGTAAACTAGTTCTAGGCACACAAACGCACTTATTTTAGAAAAATAAAATAAGTTTTGTAACGCAAGCGTGATAATGGGCAGTCTGTGGTGGTTTTCTACCATTCTGAGTGTTCAATTGCAAGTCAGACCGTGTGTCATGTTATTGGCACTGTGTGGTGCCTCTTTGGCTTTGACCTAGACGCTCAGTCAGGGATCAGTGTTGCCTGAATAAACTTGGTGGTGTCAGATTAGCAGGGGAATAATGCTAGCTTCAGTGCGGTGTAAGGGACAGCAGAACACTGCCTTAGAAGATCACGTGTCTGTCTGGAAGGTAGTAACACACTACCCTGGAAATGCTAATGTAGTTAAAAGTGGTTACAGAGAAGGTCCCCATTGCCTCACCAACTCCAGTGGTAAGAGATTCCCGTTCTGTAGTCAGGCAGCACTGATCGCAGTACTGTGACAAAACTGATTCCATCATAATATGGTCTTTGGCCTCTCTGGAGATTCTCTGATACTGTTCTGTTACTACTGACATGATTTTAAATCATAAAATACTGTGCTGTCCACCACGTCTGATACTTAGGTGAATATGAATTTGGGGACTTTGTTCAGCGATTATATAAAAACTCTTAAATATAACCTGTGGTTCTGGGGATTACAATTTTTTTTTTCATTTTGATTTCTGATATGTATGGAAGTATAAATAAATTTATACAAATTGTTTACAGTGCTTTTCTATTGTATGACAGTCCTACATCTGACCTGCTATTCTACATAATAACAAAAATGGCCGTTACATCACTCTCTAATTGAACACTTACAAAACCTTATTTCATACAGGGTTATTAGGTGAAAGGTTTATGTTTTTGTGAGTTGCATATAAGGTTATTTGAGTGTAACCCAAATTGGGTTTGGTCCATGTTGCAACTCAACTGTCTTATTTATAACTGTCTCTCTGTCTCTTATCAGGTCAGCCTGCAGAGTCTGGAAAATTTCCTCTGCCTCTTCCATTATGTGCAGCATCACCCAAACTACGGCACCAAAGATGCACTGAAATTCTGGTAGGTCTTGTTTTTAAAAAAAACCCACGCACACAGTGAGAGGGAGAGTGAGAAAGCTAGCACTTTTTCAACAATGCATCTGTTCTGCTTTTGAAAGACAGCAAGATTACCCAGACAGTTAAAAAAAGATCATATTTTAGAGGCAATAAAATATCTATAAAATTATTTAATGTTTATCAACATGATATTAATATTTCATTAAAAACCGTTAACAGATCCTTTGTTGAATTTTTATCAGGTGATCAAAACCTGTACTGATGTATAATTCTAACAGTAATGACCAGGTGCAATAACCATGAATACACCTATAGATGCGTTGGTCTTTTTTTTTTTGTGTTTTGAATAAATAAAAGCGACTGGCGAAGTGACAGGCACTTTTGTGTCTTATCACTACACTAGACCTTCTGTAATCATGGTGCATTAACTTTCAGTATACTTTACTGCATAGATTAACTTATTGATGAGAAGAACAGTGGGACACTAGGCACCACTTTGTTTGTTTTCTGTTCAAGGTAAATAAGTCAAGCACACATACTAAACACAGAGGATAATTGCACATTAGCATTTGTGAGCCACATGTTCTCTTAGGCTGAAAAGTTGTTCAAAGACAAGTTTAAGGCAGTTAAATTTTTTTCAGTCTGTTGTAATTAACGCGATTATTATTATTATTAGTAGTAGTAGTAGTAGTAGGAGTAGTAGTAGTAGTAGTAGTAGTATTATCATTAACTTTGGTTATTTTTTATTTGTATTAATTCATTTAGCTGACAGAGGTAGATGCGGAACATCAGTGGGCTCTTCACACACACACACACACACACACAAGGGGAAGATATGATGGAAATCATCATCTGTGTTTACTAAGTCTCTAATTACTGTCTTGTGGTTATGGTGAGAAAAAAAATGTTTGTTTCTTTTTTTACAAATCAAGTTTGTGTCTTCTTATCGTATTGAACTCGTGTTTTTTCTGATTTTGGTGACAATGAGCATGACCATCTGTAAGTAACTGAATAGTACAGTTTCTTACTGAACAGTCTACAAGTACAGTATCTGATGGCATAATCAGATTGTATATTTCTCTTAGTCTTGAGCTCATTCGGTCTCAGTTGTCGTTTATGAACACGTTGCAGTTTGATTAAAGCTCACTGGGGTTCAGACTCGCAGTGTAAGTGTGTGGCTACACATTCTAGCTTTAATTCAAATATGGTGATTACCACTTGTTAGTTAATCAGATCTACTTTAGGTGCACAGTGATGTGAGTTCACTTATTTACTTACACAGTTTTGTTGAATTTCCTTTCTGCTCAGTAGTTCTGTAGTTTGTACTGTGTGATGTGCATCTCCAATGCACTCTCCCCTCATTAATCAGCATTCCACCAAATCACTTTATATATTGGACAAATCATAAACAAATAACAATGCAGATCTTATGTATCTCACACAGAATAAAGCTGTGTCATCATGGTGTAGTTAAGAGAATAAGCATATAACAGCAAATATTTGCTATTATTATGTACAAAATAATTGATGATACCTTTCGTGTGTGGTACATATGACAAAATTCTTCACACATAAATCCTTTTGTTACACTTAAGCATAATTTGCTTGGAATTATTTATATTTTGTATTTCAAATCTACGTTGTTGCAGGAGCATTAGGTCTTTGGTGTGTTTACATATGATGAAGGGCTGTATGTATATCTGCTTTGAAAGTTGACTCGACAAGTACATTAATTTGTCAGGTATGCATCTGTCTCTTCCTCCAACAACATCAGACCAACATGCTCCTTCTACCTTCTTTTGCACCCTTTTGAACAAATGCTAATGTAACCTTATGCATTTCAGTAGTGCTGGAGAATACTGGCTCTAGTGGGGCCATTTTCAGTGCATCTGATCTTTTTTCTATCATTGTCGCAGCTCACACAAAACCTGTAGGACTAATGATAAGTTCACAATGTGTATCTATTGAGTAGAAGTAGAAATAATTCATCAAAAGAAGGAGGCTTCAGTTGTCAGTGTAAAATTTTTCTTTAAAAAACTGGGAACAATTTAACAAATGGAAAAAATAACTTGATTTGTACATACATTTATACACAGCTATATATATGGAATTACTGTTGACAATTGTAGAATTTTTGGTAACCGTGCTATGTTCAGAAGGAATAGAATTAGGAATTAAAAAAGATTACAATTTTATAAATTACAATAGGTTTTTAGTTCATATCCCTACATGTCATATAAACCTACAAGCAATTACTACAGACCTTTTGTTCATTAAAAAAATTCCTAAACATTTGTTGTATTGGAGAATACAAAGCCAGTTATTGTGAATGATGGTTTATCACGAAGGCCTTACATGGCCCTGGGGGCTTGTCTGTATTCCCAAGGCCAGTCCTCTCACCATGTGACATCACATGCTTTCATGTGATACGCTGATCTGCTGCGAATCTGGAAAGCTTCCATTTGAAATTCCAATTTAATGGAATTTGTGCAGTAGAACAGAATATTCAGTCAGCAGTGGTGTGAGGAAGTATGCAGATAGAGCCAGCAGAGCTGCAGTCAGGCTTGGAGCAGACACAAAATGACTGGAAGGGAACTGTTTGGCCTACTAACATTTGGTGAGACAATAATGATTACATACTCCTGTATTATTAAGGCAAAAGTCTGAATTGTTTTGTTCTTTTAAGCATTTTCCCATAGAATTTATGATTTCATTAATTCTTCTCTTCTTATGTAATCATGATCCTGTATGTTTGGGTTTGGGTCAGAGCAACGTCTGCACTGCAGAGATAACACATAAAAGTGTCTATGAGCGTTAGTTATGGCTAATCCCTTAGAGCATGTTTTCAATTCATGGTACCAAGTTTGCATTGCATTGGATTAATGGGATTGTCTTGTAAAGCATGTGTGTCATGTATGGTGACGGATGGAGTCTTGTGTCTTCTTCTGAGAGCTACAGGTTATTGTCAGTGACATTGAGAGCAACTTGCAGTTGTGTAGAGTATATTTGTATATAAATGTACATATGTAGCATATATGTGCATATAAAGGAATATAGCATGCCAGCTTGGAAGTGCTCTAACGTTGGAAGAACCTGGTGGATGTTATTGTTATTACCATTTTAAATATTGTTATTAGTCTTTTGCATTGTGGCATTAGTTCATATCAGTACTTTTTGCAAAAGTTAGTGTTCTTTCTGAAAACCAAGTGAACACCAAAACTGAATATCCAAAACCAGATATGTGGTATATCTATATCTGTTACTTATGAATTGTTTAAGTCTTTCCCTCTTGGCAGTAGTTTGGTCATTTATGTTTTATTGTAAGGCTCAAGGATAACCTTTAAACTTACCGTAACTTAACTGTTTAATTGAGTAATCTCAGCTCATGTTTTTAGCATCTCTTACACTAACAAGAAATGTCTATACGGAGAGTAGTAAGAACTATACTATGAAACACTAACCTGATAAATAGCCTGATAAATAAACTGTTGACCATATATGGTAAATCTAAGAAAATTATTCCACTACTATAATTTTTAAACAGCTATCCTGAAAAGGCTGCTTTTTCGTTTTGTTTTCCTCTCGTTCAAGGATAACCTCATATTTCTATTTTGCACAGTTTTACGGCTGTGTGGATACTTTGATTGTGCCACAGGTACATGATGTTTTATGTTGATTCCTGTAGCTCAGACATGAGTGGGGCCAGTAACACACTGGCAAGGGAGTTCCTGACTGATGTCCATCAGCTATGCAGTGCGGTGGCTCAGAGAGCTGAGGCACGGGAGGAAGATGAGGAGGAAAGTCACATGGTGGCACTGGGCGAGTACCTTGTCAGGGGACGGGGCTTCCTGTTGCTCAGCACCTTGGACTCAATCATTGACCAGGTAAGGAAAAGCTAGGTGCACCCATCCTATCAACATCTTAACATTCAACAGCAAAATAATCTAACAAAGTAATGTTTAACTACAGAGAGGGCAAGTACTGTGGTGTTTTGACTGGTGATACTTTGCAGAACAATTGGAACAGGATACCTAACTGGGAACTGAAAATACTGATGTCTCTCTGTACTGTAATCTCTGTACATACTGTTGGTTAGGAAAATGCAGACACGTGACTGAGGGATGTAGACACAGTTAATAGTTGTAAGAGAGATAGGGTTGGATTCATATGTGTGATAAAAACAACAAAGAGCAACAAAATCTCAGACATCAGCTGATAAGACTCAGGCAGCAAAGGTGCAATAAAATTCCTTACTGAAAATATGTCATGCAAATTTTTAACTTCCACTAGAATTAATGATTATTTATTCCAGACACAGTTAATTATTTCACCCAATTATTCTAGCACCACAGGGCCAATGTTTATGTATTTGTTTAAAGGCCACTCAGGCTCCCCCTCTACGACTGTGGCTAGTGTTACTGCAATTTGCAGGTTGGCTATTTCTCAAAGGGCGCTACTTTTCCCAAATGCTGGATTGTTTGATTGTTAGCAGAATGATCTGCTGTTGCACACTAGATGGTTTCAGGAGTATTGTACCAAGCACAGCCCAGGCTGCAGCACATTTAGTGTATTTACTGTTTATATTGATCTGATCCATGCGTGTTTTTGGTCAATTCATAAGTTCAAAGGCCCAGGGTACATTATGGGGCTTTCACATGACATGTAGAACAATGCACATATACGGTCAGTGTGAAACCAGCAGTATTGAAAACAGCAGGACTTGTGTTACAGTTATGGTGTCTTCTTCAACTCCTTTCAACACAAACATCTCTGCTGCTGAATTAAGGTTCAAGCTACATAAAATTGGAATGACTTTATGAGAAGTAAAGGGCTTCAGTGCTAATCATACAAAATGAGCTTTAGGGAAACTACAACAATAGTATTTGAGTGTGGCACAGCATTTCAAAGCCACTGATCTGGACTGCTAAGATGAGAACAGCATTTGGACTAGAAATCTTTTGGCCATTGCCTTTTGGTACAACTTAACAACCAATGTGTTTTTAATGGCTTCAGAGAGGAGGATGTGATCTGAGTGTCCTCATTTTCATGCCTAACAATGTCTTTTAAAAAACGTAGTAGTTTGAGATCCACTGACTTGGAGTAACAAATGCATTGTGGAGTGAAATATAATGATGTGATGAACGTGACTCTGTGTGTCAGCATCCCCGTGGCCCATATATTGAAAGCTAACTTCATACACACTTGAGTTACATGAAGTTACACGAATTGAATACGTTAATGTGTAAGTGTGCTATTACTAGCTCCAGCTGTGTGCATCAGCTGTGGCCTGGTTGGAATCAGGTCTTTGGTGACAGTAAGGATCAGACATCTTATAAACATTAGGTATTCATGGTATATAAACTTAGACATTGTAAAACATGGTTTTAAATTATAAATTAAGATAAATTGAGTTAAATTTCAAATAGTTTTTAATGTTATTTTGTATTTTGCTTTATGAAACTACCCACTGTCTACATGTCTACAGGTCTGTAGGTGACACATTTCCTTTTGTAACAATAGAACAAAGACTCTTTCAAACTATAATGAAATTCCCCCTATTTGTTCTTTCTGGTCAAGTGGTAAATGTCAGGCTGTTGTCATCCATTGGTGCATTAGCAACTGAATAATTTAAACTTTACACATTGCTGCAGAGTTTACAGTCAGATCTGTTTTGAGTATCCAAAAACTACAATTAACGACTGTACATGTAAAAGTAAACATGAAAAGTATCAGTTGCTTGCTACACACCTCTTAAAGCAACACCATGTAGGATTTGCTCGCAGGGACCGTCTACAGTCGAGAAACGGCATTGTCTCTAGCAACTTTCGTAAAATCTGTATTTCGTGCATTTGTTGATAAAGCAACAATAGCGGCGGAACTCCATCCTGGGCAGGACTGATGCATGGACGGAGGGGGGTGATGGGGCGACATGTTTTCTTTGGTGACATGGTTCCGACCTGAACCACGAAGATACAGGCGCACTCACTCGATGACAAAGGTGTAATTGAACCTATTGTGAGTTGTTGTACCATCACAATGATTAGCAAAATATAGTTTGAAGGCTGAAAAACTACATAGTGTTGCTTTCATTTCTTTTATTCACTTTTTCTCTCTTTACTGTATCTGGTATGATCATTCAGTAGTTAATGGAGCTGCACTTGATAGTATTATTCTTATTTTAATGAAAAACCAAAAATGCAAATAATAATAACAATAATCATAATAACAGCAGCCTATTGGACAGTTAAATAATGGAGTAAAAAGGCTTATACAACAGCCAGTAAGATGATGATTTTTTTAATTTACACATGCAGGAGCAGGTTGATTGTTTTTAATTAACACATGAAGGAGCTGATTCTCTCTCTGCTGTGAGGAATGCTGTGGAAAGATCCCCTGGGTCTCAGAAGTAAGGTTGTCATGTAGGTGCTACATTGCTGTGTGACACACTTGTGCGGTAGACTAACTACCGGTACCTAACTAGATGCCAACTAATAAAACTAACCAGCTCCTTGGCTGAAAAGTATTATGAAAAAATGATTTAAGATGTAATCTGCATAGAAAGCGGTAAAATCCCAAAGGACATTTCTTATAAGGACAGGAGTGGGAGTCTCAGTGGGAGTGCTTGATGTCATGTATGACATCAGTGTGATCAAATGGAGAGGGGGCAAGAAGTCTTTCTAGGTAACTTCACCATGGTGTGTGTGTTTGTTCTTTTAGGAGCTGACCTGTCGAGAGGAACTGCTCACTTTGCTGCTCTCTCTACTGCCGCTGGTGTGGAAGATCCCTGTGCAGGAGGAGAAAGCCCCAGGTGTGTATGCACAAATACGTCTTCTTTTACATTGTCATGTACATCTGCTGTGTTAAAGTTAGCGGCAGATACCTCACTCGGTCCTGCTGAGTGACTCACTTACTCACCCATTGTCCGTAAGTAATGCCTCATAGTCTGTGTGATGTGCATTAATAATATAGTAATATTATCCATACTGACAGATACAGGCTGTGTTTTGTGGGCCAGATACATTTAATGTTATATAGCTTCACTTATTTTTATTTTTATGTTTATTTTCTTTCTTTTTAAATCGTTCACATACTTCTTTATTCGTTACTACAGCCAATTGCAGTACACCAGACCAAATATACTTACCTAATATTAGGTTTTGTGGGTTGTAGTGAAAGCAGTGGTGTGTGTGCCCATTACCTTTGTCTGCATGTTGTGTCTGTGATAAGTCCTTTAACCAGTTTGTTTTAGAATTTTGTAATTCCTCAATGCTGCTTAACTCTGGGTTAATTATTCTATCTAGTTTTTAGCTGTATAAATATGGTGGTGCAAACATTAACAGTTATACAAGAAGAGAAGAAATGTGGGTGCAGATGTTTGTGACCTCAGGATGACACTGATATTTAGTACAGGACTGCTGATCCTCTCTCACATGGACCCTAGACATTTTTACTTTAATTAATTTTTACTCACCAAAGATCTTTAACACACTGGAGAGGCAATCACTGCTGACAGTCAGCTTAGCTTCAGGTTCCTCTGCTTACTTTCTTTAATTAGCATTACAAAATCCATTGACATAAAAAATGTTTTTTGTTCCATTGTTTTCATCCTAAAAAATTAATTACAGAATTGAAGTACACTTGGTATAACATCTGACAACTGTTTGTCTGTGGATAGATTTCACCCTGCCGTCACTACTGGAGGTGTTCCTTAGCCGGGAGGTGAAGGCTGTCCCTCTCAAGGCAGGACAGAAGGCTGTGACAGATGAACAGAACTCTGGGCGGAGGTCGCGTGTTGGCAGTGGAACCTGGAAGTCACGGAGGTCACACAGAGCAGCGCAGAGATACTCTGTAAAGGATGCTCGCAAGTCCCAGGTTTCTACCTCAGACTCAGAAGCAAACTCTGAAGACAAATCAGGCCCAGGTGGAGCAAGGAGTCGAAGATCACATGGTTCCACCGTCCGGCTAAGCTGTCAGCGTCATCGTTCAGAGGCCTCGCAGTTCACATCCACTGGCAGCACCACAACAGAAGTCATGAGTGCACCATACCCACATCCTCGAGCCCCTGGGTCCCAGACAATGGACACCGAAACTCTGACTGACCCAGCTGCAATATCAATATTTAACCGCATGGAAAACTCACCCTTTGATCTCTGCCACGTGTTGCTTTCTCTTCTGGAGAAAGTGTGTAAATTTGACATGACCATCAACCACAACCCTGGCCTGGCAGTTAGTGTTGTACCAACTCTCACCGAAATCCTAACTGAGTTTGGAGATTGTTGTGGTCCAGGTGGAGGTGGTGGAGGTGGAACTGGATTAGAGGAGCTTGCCGGGGGCTGGACTGAAGAGCCCATTGCCCTCGTCCAGAGGATGCTACTGCGCACGATCTTGCACCTGATGTCGGTAGATGTGAGTCAAAGTGAAACCCTTCCAGACAGCTTGAGACGCAGTCTGACAGACCTGCTGCGAGCTACTCTAAAAATCCGGAGCTGTCTGGAAAGACAGACTAACCCCTTTGCACCCCGTTCGAAGAAAACACTGCAGGAAGTCCAGGATGACTTTTCATTCTCCCGCTATCGTCACAGAGCACTGCTGCTGCCGGAGCTTCTAGAGGGAGTACTGCAAGTGCTGCTGGGTTGCCTGCAGGCTTCGACGCCCAACCCTTTTTTCTTCAGCCAGGCACTGGAGCTCATCCATGAATTTGTCCAGCACCGGGGACTGGAATTGTTTGAGGCCACAGTACTGCGGCTGGAGGGGCTTGGCAGAGCAAGGGATTCTGAAGTAGGAGGTGAGGCTTCCGAGCGGCTACGAGGTCTCATTGCAGGGGTCTTTAGGATCATCAGTGCTGTCAAGAAGGCAAAGTCTGAGCAGCTACATCAGTCTGTGTGTGCCCGACGGCGTCATCGTCGCTGTGAATATTCACACTTCCTCCATCACCACAGAGACCTGTCAGGTTTGCCTGTGTCTGCTTTCAAGCAGGCAGCCAGACGCAACCCCTTTGAAGAGGATGGAGACAGCAAGGAAGGGATGGAGGGTGATGCAGTGCGTTACCCTGAGCGCTGTTGCTGCCTTGCTGCCTGTGCTCATCAGTGTTTGCGGCTCTTGCAGCGCCTCTCCCCTAGTGGACCAGCTGTGCTACAGGTACTTGCTGGGGTGCAGGCTGTTGGGATCTGCTGCTGTATGGACCCCCGCTCAGTTGTAGGACCTCTGCTACATGCCTTCCAAGCTCCTGGTTTGCGTAATTACCAGTCTCATGTTCTCAGTGTGCTAGGGAGACTGATCCTAGACCAGCTTGGTGGGGGGCAGCCCTCAGAGAGAGCTAAACTGGCCTCTTGTAATATCTGCACTCTAGACAGCAGCCAGTTGCCAGGCCTGGAGGAAACCCTGCAGCAAGGAGAACCATCAGCCATTTCTACCAGTCTGAGATACCGCTCCCAGGGTATTCTTCCAAGTGGAGGGGGTGCAGAGGACATGTTGTGGAAGTGGGATGCTCTAGAGGCCTATCAAGAGCTAGTGTTTGGTGAGGACTGGCAGCTGAGCCAGCAGATAGCTGGCCATGTGTGCCACCTGACCCTGCGGGGCAATGCTATAGTGCAATGGCAGCTCTACACACACATCTTCAACCCTGTGCTTCAGAGAGGAGTTGAGCTAGCCCACCATGCCCAACAGCTGGGGGTTTCTACTGTCTGTACCCAGGTGTGCAGCTATCATACAAACTGCCTGCCTGTGGAGGTACTACTCACCTACCTGCAAACGTTGCCTGCCCTCCTTAAATCTAGGTGAGTTACTTCATATGTTTTTTCAGTCCTTTTTTCTGATCTGTGTTTTTTCGTTCTTTGTTTTCCCATTTGTACTGGGCTTCATTTTAAGGGTGCATCAAGAAGAGGATAGAAGGATGAGTAGCTGCAAACTGTGCTGGATTCTTAAATCTGCAGTAGACAATTTCTCATTATAGATGTTTGTCTTTCTAACTATAATTAGGAAGAGAAACTATAATTTGCCAGCGTAAAGTAAGAAACCTGAACCACTTAAACGTTGTTTGTCATTATATCTTTCTCTCCAGGTCATTGCTAATTTATGCTAATCAATAATTTATCACAGCTTTGTGGACAGAGTGAGAATGCAGCACTGTTACAAGTACAGTAGCCTGTTAAACTTGTCTCTTTGCTCCTGTACTGGGATAGGTGTTCTATCAGCAGTGGACTGATTGGTTTCCTTATTAAAATTCAGAGGATGTTTTTCGTCTCTCTGCAGGTTTGACTGGCATTTTGAGTCCTTATAGCTGTGATGTTTTTTCCACTGAGCTTTTTCAAAGGACACTGTTGGAGACAATTTTTTTCAGTCCTCATGTTTATGTAAAACCGGTTTTATATTCAGTTACAATTTACTTTTGGAGTGAATTGTTTGTATACTTACCCTTTTATACCAGATGTAGCATACCCATAATACTGACAAAAGGTAGTATATCTTACATGTGACCTTACCTTGGCCATATGCACAGGCTGTACTGATCTAAAAGAATACTGGCTGTGTCATTTGACGTCTTTCTTACCTCTTCATTACCCCAAAATGTTCTGACAGTGTTCTCCATAACAGAACTCCATAACATTAAATATGCAGACAATCGAATAATCATTCTGGTGGACATGCACAGCACTAATGAAAAGAGGAAATGTTCTGAAAAAGCAAAATCAATCAACTCTATTTTAATATAGAAGATGGCTAAAACCGTAGGAAAAAAAACAGCAAGTTAATAATCTGTTAAATCTGTTTAAGTTATCAATTTATTGCACTGGGCCCCAGGGCTCACATCTGTTTCAGGCCTTATTATACCGGTTAGACATTTAATGTCATATACAGTGCCAGTGCAACTCTTGAACCTATTGCTTTATCTTACTTAAGTGTTAATTATAACCTTCACTCAGAGGTGATGCATTGTTCCTTCCAAATTATAAACTCCTCATCACATTTAAAAGGGTAAAATGTCAGATAACAGGCTCATAAAAAAGATAAAACAATCATTAGATAATAAAGCAACAGAAAATATATGTAGTGGGAACTACTGGGTAGTATCACTCAAGTTTGCCAATTTATTTAAAGATGTTCTTTGGAGGGAATTACTGAGAGGGGGAAGTGAAATACATGATGGGTGGACTTTAAAAGGGACTGTGTGTTGGCTGTGGCTTTTTCTCAACTAGTTGCAGAGTTTGTCAGATTAGCCTTAGTAGACTGAGTCTGTTTTAATTGCTGCTAGAGACATGGAGTGTTTTAATTTGTGGAGTTCACATCTTCCTTTTTAGTGGATCGTTTTCTTGGCCAGTAAAATGTGCATGAAGAGCTATATTTGTCCTTTTCCTAATTGTGTATAAAAATATGAAAGATTCATAAAGATTTTTACCCAGTTACCCATATTTATAAGAGGTTGCGTTATATTATATGTTTTATGTTCATTGCTTATTTTCTGATATTGTTTATGTTACAGAGTGATTAGAGACCTTTTCATCAGTTGTAATGGGCTCAATCAGGTGACAGAGCTTGTCTACCTGGACCAGACGCGCTCTTTGGCTTTGAAGGTATTTGAGACTCTGATCATTGGCAATGGACAGCAGCAGTTTTACAGGGTGCTTCAGGAGCTGGAGGGTGCTGATGCTGATGAAACAGAGGCGGTCTTGGGCCTGGCTGAGGAACTGGCGTCCCGAGGTGCTGGAGAGGGCCCACAGAGCCTCAGCAAGTTTTACGAAGGCCTAATCGAGGCATATCCTCGCCACAAAAGCCGGAGCGGACAAGGCCGTGGACCAGCACGAAGTCGAGCTGAAACGCACCTACATGTTATCAACCTCTTCCTGTGTGTGGCCTTCCTCTGTGTCAGCAAAGAGGCTGATTCTGACCGGGACTCTGCTAATGACTCTGAGGACACCTCAGGTTATGACAGTACAGCTAGTGAACCTCTTGGCGGGCGGCTGCCTTATCTGTCCCCAGACAGCGTGGCTCTTCCATCTAAAGAGCAGGTACGGCGTGCTGCAGATGTCTGGTCAGTGTGTCGGTGGATCTACCTGGCCAGCCCTTTGTTTCAGAGGCAGTTCTTCAGGCTAGGCGGATTGGATGTCTGCTTGCGCCTCATGGCCATGGTTATTCAGAAACTTTCCTGTAAGACCAAGGATGGGAAAGCAAAGAAGAAGAGGGAGGGTAAGGGCAAAGTCAGCCCTGAGTCCACATTGTCAGCCACTTCAGTGGGACTGGAGGACACAAGTAATTCTTCACCTGATGCCCTGTGCCCTGGTTCGGGTGAGGGAAAGACCAGAGATCCTGTAAAAAAGATGGAGGAGGAGTGGCAACTTCAAAGTATTCGTCTGCTTGAGGCCCTATTGGCTATTTGTCTGCACAGTGCTAACTCTGCCCTGCAGAGGATAGAGCCTGAACTTTCGTATCAGGTATTTCACTTTATATCTCACTGGACAGCTAATTCCTATTCACATCACCCATAAAAATCAACTCTTTTCACGTGGCCTAAGTTTGTTTTTTGTTTTTTTTTGTAGCTCCAGTCAGTGGAAGAAACCCTGTTTGATGTGAAAGATCAGCTCTCTCGCTCAGGTGTGGTGAACTCTGACCTTGCTGTACCTCTGTTTGACTCTCTCCTGAGAGTGGCCTTGGCTGAGGTGTCATCCTGTCCTGATCCCCCTGAAGACAAGCCAGACAGGGTGAGTCCTGCCATGGGAAAGCCTGTAAGTGTTACATGCACCTTTTATATACTGAAGTTATTTGAGCTACTCATGTATCAAGACAAGAAGCCAGTTCAGGTTATAGCCAGTCAAACACTTGATTCTTTTGCGTGCGATTGCCATTGATGCATCACAGTATAAAACTCTTCGCAAATGTTTGTGTATTAATTATTATGCACTCTGATGTGTGTAGCATAGTAGTAGACTTGATAAAATTAAGCAAATGGTTACATCTTACATACCCTTTTAATGTGAGTGAGTTTATCAGTACAGAGTCTGACTGAAAACCTTTGCAGAATATTAATATTGGTCTTTATTCCGGAGGCAGGTGTATAATGGACAGAAATCATTTTCCTGCCATGCATCAGCAAAGGTTTCTGGCTACTGTGTAATGCCACTAAGCAGCTGTTATCTCCCCAGTGTACAACAAAACAGCAAATGAAATAATGATAGCCCTTTGGCAGTGCATGAAATAAAAACATGCATGACATAATTTTTATATACAAAGACATTATAATTAATATAAATATTGTACTTTATTTTTAAACATTTTAGCATCTCATTTTAGTAAAACAATAGTCCATATACCCAGGAGTTACAGGAACACACACACACACACACACACACTTTGACACAGACATTTTTCTTCAGTTTTCTCTAAAAAACATATTTGTTCTTTGTGAGCAGAAATTGCGTACATGTGTACAGTATTTGCATGTACACAGCGGGGGTGTGAGATCACAGTCACACGTGGTCATGAGAGACACTCATGACACATTCTTATGACAGGTCCACTTGTGATCAGATCTCGGCGTAGTGATGGTAATACCAGGTCTAAACAGGGCTCGTAGGGAATATTAAATTTGATAAATCGTTTATTCACTTTTTTATTGGTAAGACTGCTGCTTGTCTTAGTGTTTTTGTCAGCATTACATTCTTAGCCAAGGAATAAAAAACAAGATTGTGTAAGGGCTGTGAATGATTGTTGTTTTACCAACCAGCTGACAGCTGACCAACTGATGATGCTTTTGGTTGACCCACATTACTAAGAATTTCCTCTCTCTCTCTCTCTCTCTCTCTCTCTCTCTCTCTCTCTTTCTCTCTCTCTCTCTCTATGTCTGTCTCTCTCTCTCTCTCTCTCTCTCTATGTCTGTCTGTCTCACTCCTTCGCTTTCTCTCCGTCTCTCTTTCTGTTAGAAGCTCCAGGTATTGACAGAGGGGGTGGTTACACCAGATGATCTCTCAGAGGAGGTGGATGAGGTGGACGAGGTGCAAAGCTGCGGCGTGAAGCCCCTGGGGGAGGAGGAGGGCTACGACGCTGACAGTGAAAGCAACCCTGAGGATATGGCCAAGCAGGAGGAGGGTAGGTCAACACACATCGCCACACCCTACACATACACAACCTCTCACATACACACACTCTACTACGTTACAGCTACTGCAAACACTTTGCTGCTCCAGCTAATAGTAGATTAAGTTTAGCTTTACTTACATTGTTTTCCTGAAGTGTTGTAACTTTCAGCTTCAGAATCTTTTTTACCCTTAATTCCCAGGGCTATTTTAAAAATGCTGTAAGTCACTTTTACCTCCTGGTCCACCATTTGTTTTTGTTGGTGATAGACAAATTCAGATGGATTGAGAGGTCATGTGTTTTTAGCCTCTGGAAACCTTGCTTCTCCCGCTATGAAAAGAAAAATAAATAAATGTTTGAATTATTGCATTAATGTAAGGTTTTATATGTAGTAGCATCATTGGTCTTTCAGCAAACTGCAGTGTAATCATTGGTAAAGACTGTCAGTGTCATGTAATAAACCACATCCTCTTTTAACAAGATTTGAATGGTATTGTGGATAGTTGTTACTGTGCACATATGACATTGCAGAAACAGGACTGTGTGCTTTTGCCCCAAACAACAGTCTCTTGTTTCAGTTCACCCTTCACAAGAACTTGGCCTGATTATACCCCTTTTGCTTTTTCATCTACTCAGAATAGGTTCATTGTTTTACACTTTACAAATGCTGGCAATTTCACTCTGTGGCCTCATGAGCTGGATCTTGTGACCATCAAATGCAGACTATTCCCTGGGAGTCTCTTACATCATGGAAACCATTGAACACTGACCTCATGATAGACACATAAATAAATGAACTCCAACCAATGCAGAAACAAACATTTTTTTGGCAATTACACCACTTGGTCAGGTTATTTTTCTGTAACATTGAACATCATGGTTACAAAACCAATTCCTCTTTCCTCTCTCTGCCCAAATTCAGATTTTCTATCTCCATTAACTGCTCTCTTCATACAATCAAAATTCAAACGTTCAACTCCACCTCAGACCAACTGCAAGCATCTAAATCCTCCACAAAATGGTATTAATGTAGATGACAAGTTATATAGCCTTTAGTTTACAGGATAAAGCTGTTTGTATTTGGGTGTGTGAGTGTATTAGATGGAAGCAAACTATGTAGTCATGTACAGTGAGTGAGTGAGTGAGAGTGAGCTTCAGTAATAGAAGGAGGTCCCAGAAGCTGGCTGAGAGGGCTGCTGCGCTGCTCTCTTGTAAATCATGAGGGGACTTCTATGCTGCTGTGAGGCTGAGCACAGGACTGAGGCTAATTCATTTTTATGAGCTGCCTCTGAGATGGGAGGTCGGAGCTGGAGCAGGGAATGCCTGTGGATCATGAAGATGCTAAAGCAACACACCCTGGTAGTGGGTATTTCTGTGGTCGTGCATGTTGCTTGCCAGCCAGTGTGATGTTTCGCATCTCTCCATGTTCATGTATGAGTCTCTTTTTGAGTCTCTGATCTTGCTGCTGTGTTTTTAATCGTAGGAGTAAAGTTGGAGTCCGGTGTGCTGCGTGAATTTACGGCGGTGGTCGATGGGCCCGGGCGTGGCGTCTTGCTATTCCCAGAGATCTGCACAATGGAGCTGCAGCTTCTGGCCTGCGGCTCCCCAGACCTGGAGCTTCTCAGTCATGTGTTTCACAGTTTGCTGGATGCAGTACACGCTAACAACCACAATGCTGCCTTGCTCTATGACCAGGTCAGACTGTTCACACTATATAACTGTCCCACCAGTCTATGTTTGTCTTCCTGTCCTCAAATGTTCTTTGAATACGACTAATGCCTTGTTCTGGTCGCACAGGGAGGAGTCAAAACTATTCTCTCTGGCTTTCACAACATCCTCAGTCAAACGGACCCATCCTTTACAGGTTTGCTATTTCTCCAAGCTTATTTTGACTATTTGGTTTGGTTGTGTTAAATTTGGTTCATGTGTTATGTCGTGGGAGAACACTTAGTTAGCTGTATTTATTAGATGGACTTTCTTTCTGCTGACATTTTGACTAAGTCCTCAGGGTTCAAACATTTTTCTGTTATGATTATTTCATCTAACATTGTAAAATAGTATTTGCTAAATCTACGGAACAAAAATGAACGCTAGTGTTATTTTTTGAAATGTCAGGTTTCTCGTCGAAAAAACCTTAAATATAATACAGCTTGCATTAATAATTCTTCAGAGTCTATATTTTAGATTTTAGGATAATGCATTCACTCTTATCTGTTATGCACTGGTGTCATTTGATCTTCTGTACCACATATAGGCAGCAGTGATTTAGTTTTATGTTATTGTTTGTGTTATGCTGGAGCATGCCCAAGTGAATGAAAACTGTTTACGTAATATGCTCTTCATTGGTCTACATTCAGATTGCCAGACTGTGCTCGTGGAGCTGCTGGTTGCTATGGTGAGCCAGCGAATCACAGCGGAAGAACTGGCTCTATTGATTCGCCTCTTCCTGGAGAAGACCCCACCTACTGTAAATAGCAAACCCAATCAGTCACTTAGTATTACACTGTTAGCTTACGTCCAGGGTGTTGACACTGATAGCTTATGTTCACAATGTCTACACACGCTTTTCTCTTCTTAGCTCATGGTTCTTTGAACACTCTTAAAAATACATGGTGCTCCCTTGGGTCCACTTCATACAATTAACACTAATGTGTGTGTAATGTGTCACTTCACCCGTTTCATACAGTGTTTAATTAGAATCCAGCAGCAGACACCATTAATAACCTGTATCTAAAAAACATGTTTTCAGAAGGGAAAAGAGAAGGTTATTTTTAACCATGTGAATGTAATGACATGTGACCTATGTGTTTTCCTGTCTATGAAACTGAGACATATCAGTGACTGCAGTTGCCACTTGTGATTGGGCTCCTCCTTATGTTTGCAGGTTTTTCTGGTTTTGAAACACTGTTTTGTTGCAGTCTTCTGTATTATTTAGAACCAGTTTATCTTTCCTTTAACAGTGAATTGCAAGATTACTATACTGTATGTTACAGTAACACCGTCAACAAAGATTTTTCAGGTGTTTTGTTGAAATGTTCTTCTCACTGGCCAATTTCTTTTTAATTTGCTAGGAAATTTTACTGAATGGTATCCTACAAGTTGTTGAAGCCAACATGAATATGGAGCCTCTCCACTTCCTGACCTTTCCAATAGTCCTTGGGGTTTCAACACCAGGAGGGATGTCTCCCTGCTCCAGACAGAACGGTGGTGCTGGGGGGAAGAGTGTTGCTTTACTCTGGAAGGGCAAGCTTTCTCCTGGACGCAGAGATGGGGATAGTGAGTACCAACCTAGTCACCTGCTTTCCTCTCCGTGGCACACTGCTCCTCTCCACCTGCCCTTAGTGGGGCAGAACTGCTGGCCCCACATGGCCAGTGGCTTTAGCGCATCTATGTGGCTGAGGGTAGCAGAACAGGAGAAGGACAAGGACAAAGACAAGGGTAAGAGACTAAGACCCTTTCATGAATGATGACAACAGACTTGAGCTAGTTTTGTTGATTCACCTCTCATTTTTTTCTAGAAGAGAGTAACTCTCCTGCAGTTGAGCCACACAATAGCTGCTCTCAGTCTGGGACAAAATTAGTAGAAGGAGCCCTTGTTCATATTCTGTCCATGGGCTCCAAGGCTCTGATGCTGCAAGTGTGGGCAGACTTCTCCACAGGCTCTCTTACATTCAGGTGAGCTCCACTGTACACTTTGAGACTGCAGCCTCAAAGATGAGAGCGAAAAATGGGTTACTACTACTTACGTTTTTACGTTTTCAGATTTCATTAACTTTCAGTATATTTTGATGTCCTGTGCCCTCAGAATTTGTATAGACCCAAATGATGAGATAAAAGCAGGGCTGCTGGCACAGGCAGACTCTGGTGAGAGACTGCTCAGGCCAGGCCAGTGGCAGCACCTCAGCCTCACTTACACCCAGCAGCCAGAGGGCAAGAAGAACATCCATGGTCGTGTTGTCGTTTGGATATGTGGCATCAGGTGAGGAACTTTTCCAATAGCAGCAGTAAGAACCTGGGACTTTGATTTTCAATCTAACAAATGAGTCAACACTCTTTTCTTCAGGCATTGTGAGGTTTCTTTGGACTACACCCTGCCCAGAAAGTCAAGTTTATCATCTGACAGCAATAAAACCTTCTGCATGCTGGGCCACTGTACACCATCCTGTGAAGAATTGTTAAAGCAGGGTACACGCTGGAGCATGGGCACTGTGCTACTCTTTAACGGTAACTGTTAACCTCCGTCTTATATATCTGAATTAATAGCTCCATTTATCTATAAACACACTGAAGCTCAGTCAGAAATGTATTCTGTCACTCAAGATGCACGTTTTTAATCAAGAAATAACCCGTGTCTCTCTACTGCTCACTTCTGGTGCATTGAACTTCTCTCTTTTAAACAGAACATACTTAAATGATTTGAGTACAAGCTTTTTCTCTTGTAAACAGAATATACTGTACATAAATTATGTGGGGGCAGCCATATTTCCATATGTTTTCAGTTATTTTTGTAAAAGGACTGCAAGATTAAAAAACAGGAAACAAAACATCAAGGTGCTACTGTGCCTCAAGGGTCTTGCCTTGCCTTGTAGCATATTTTATTGCCTCCAGCAAGAGCATATGTTTTTACTTGTGTATGTTTTTTGGTTTGTTTATTTTACTTGTCAGCATTTCGTTAAAAAATATACAGTACTTGCTGACAAATAATATATGCAAATAGCAAGATATTATTTAACAATGAGATGAACTCCCCATGTGTCTGGGCTATAGGAGAAAAAAATATTTTTAGGTTTTCATAATGTTTCTTATTCTAACTAGTGGGGACTGTCTATTTCAGGGTCTAGAATAGGATCTGAAGAAGCCTTCTACCTGTACGCCTGTGGGCCTGATCTTACCTCCATCATGCCTTGCAAATATGGCAAGCCCAGTGTGTCATTCTCCAAGTTTGTCACTCAGGAAGGGCTGAAGTGCGACCATGTGCGAGAGATGCTGATGAAGAACAAAGATGTGGACACCACAGCCTTGGTTGTATGTCAAATTTATCAAATATCTAATAGACAAAGGATGGAAGTTGTATTGCCAGTATTGTTTTATCTGTTGGACAATTTCTGTGAAGTGCTCTGTAAGCATAGCTAGTTCCTCTGATGTCTCATTTATTGTCTCATTTCATGGTGTATGATCCAATTAGTTGTCATTAATGATACTGCGCGGCAGGAAGTAATTTTTTTTCCCATTAGAAAAAGCTGTTACAGTTAAGCTGCAGCTATTTTGGACTAAAAGACTGAAAATAGTTGAACTCCTATTAAATATTAATGACATCTTTGATTACAGCCCTGCTGGTAAAAAGAAAAGAAGGAAAGAGAGCAGAATCAATGAACGATTTCCCCTCTACATCGTTTTATCATTGTTTACACTCAGTCTAGCCCAGGTGTTAATTTATGCTGCAGGCCAGCTGTGCCACTTATTTGAACAAAGTGATTTAATACACCTACTACAAATGATTTAGCATCACAATATGATATTTAATTTTGTGCATGTGTTTGTGCACAGGAGAGTTTGGCAGTAGTGTTTGCCCCCGGGAGCCCCAGAGTCTACACTATCTATGAGCCTGTAATCAGACTGAAGGGTCAGGCCAAGACGGTGGTTACCCAGCGACCCTTCAGCTCCAAAGAGGTGCAGAGTGTTTCTCTGGAGCCCAGTGCCCTCAGGGCTCTGCTCCCCACTGAAACTCAAGGGCTGCAAAGTGTCCTGCACCGGATCGGAGGGACGGGAAATTTTGTCTTTCTCTTTGCACAGGTAGGGTGATCCATATCTTCATAATGTCGTGATATTATAAATGCTTTCCAGAGCATAGTATAAATTCAGCTTTGCAGATCAATCATTTAAAAAACAAACAATCTCAAAAAAACAATTTCATATGCTTACTGGGATTTTGAATGAATCACCTCCTTTTTGTGTTTGAGCTGCTTTTTTATTTCAATATGTATGTATGTCTGTTTTTTGTGGCGTCTGCTCATCTCCTGCACTCTGTGGCATCCAGACGGTAGAGCTGAGTGACTGTGAGAAGACCCAGGCTCTGGCCCTGCGGGTGCTGCTGTCTCTGTCCAAGTTTAACCAACATCGCATCCATGAAATGGACTGTTACCATGGCTACTCTATGATCCACCAAGTCCTCATAAAGTCCAAATGCATTGTTGGATATCACATGCTGAAAGTGAGTCACACCTTGAACTCTTTGCTGTCTTCTGTGCCCATATACCCCGTAAATATGCACAGTAAACATATTCATTGGCACTTTTCACCATGAATCTGATTCAGCCTGACATTCTGGTGCCTCACTGAGCCGGTGTTGGTGACCCTGCTGTTACTTGACCCTCTGGCGGTGTTCATAATTGAGCTATGTGGTGGCTGTGCTGAAATGGATTCTGTCTAACTTGATGAAATACTGAGCTCCAGCAGAGTCACACAGCACCTCCGATTGCCTTTGTCACTTTTGGCCTCTACACACTGAACTGCATAGCAAAAAACTGACTGATCAGTGTGTCAGACACTCTGCTTTTCCATTTATACTTTAGAACACAGTAAAAAAGAATCTTTTATTACACCATAACTGGATTCACTTGTCAGGCAATAAATAAAGTAACTAACTGTGCATCAGACTGCAAGTTTTGGTCATACCTCAGTCTCCCAGAGACCCAACAAACTGTAAGATTCATCACCACTGTACTGAAGCTGGTCACAAATGATGGACTTTGATCAATGCAAAGACGGCTGCACTTGGAGTAAGTGACACTGGTTTTGACAGAGTGATACGATCAAAATGATGTCATGAAGAACATTGATTTTGCTTTTGTCAGGGATTCTGCAGTGAGCGGGTTTTTTCTGCTGAGATAGTGATTATCAGTATGTTATATGTGTCTGACAAGTGTGAACAGCATCCTAGAAGGTTACTGTTGACTGCAGAAAGGACTGTATTTCTGATGTGGTGGCCACATTGTATCTCTGTAGACTCTGTTGGATAGGTGTTGCAGTGGACCCATCCTCATCCTGGGGGATGATGGGCAGTTTCGTTTGGACACAGAGTCCATCGCTGTGGTGCAGGACATCAGGCTTCTGTCAGATGTCCTGTTGGACTGGAAAATCTGGGCCAAGGCTGAGGTATATACGCACATGCAGATGCGCGCATACACCACAAAATCCAGATTAGTTATTAGCCAAAATTATTATTATTGTTATTGGGTTTGTTTATTTTAAATTACATTTTAGGTGATAAAGTGATAAAAAAAATTCATTTGTTTGTTGATATATATATCATGATGGGGTGCCTTTGAAAATTTGAGCCCCTCCAAAGGTCTCTGTACAGCGCTGATCAGTTATAATCCTAAACAAAAATATTGAAAACCAATACAGCCTTAAATAACATATCAGTCTGGCTCATTATTGTTTTGTCCTTGAAATGGCAGTAATACACAGCAATAAGAAAAAGAAAATACTACTTGTAAAGTTTCAGCCAGATTTATCCCCGACAATGAATATGCAGATGTCATTACTGATTCACACATTTCTTGTTTCTCCCAAGGTCTACTAATTCCTAATGAGGTACAGAAATCTTGAAGTGTATCATCTAATGATGATCTAGTAATAAATTCATACACCTCAGGACCTACTCTCAGTCCCAAACTCATCTGTATCAATTTCTAACCTTTGTTTTTAAATTAAAAGCAGTAAATTGGTTGAAACTAACAAACCCAAAGGGTAGAGGAGGAAAGACTAATGGACTGCAAATTATAAAGCCTTGAAATGTTTCATTTATGTTTTTGCTTTGCAAATGCATTTTCATGTCACGTCACATTTTTAATAATATTCTGATAAAATGCTCATCCCCATCAAGTCAGTCTGTCAGTCATTAACCATGTGAGTTGTTTGTGTCAGTGTGGAGTGTGGCAGACACTGCTTGCTGCCTTGGAGATCCTCATCAGGGTGCACCATCCTCATCAGGTTTTCAACATCCGTCAGTTTCTCAAGGCTGAAGTTGTGCACCGCTTCCTACTCACCTGCCAGGTGTTGCAGGTAGGCCACTATCACAGTGTCATGATAATAACTCATCCTCTTTTCCATGACTATTATTTAAAACATTTTGTTTGTCTTAAGGAGCATCGGGATGAGCATCTGACTGCCATCCCGCAGGAAGTCTGTTTGTCATTCGTCAAAATCATTCAGGAGGTGCTCGGGTCACCTCCAGACATGGACCTGCTCAAACTGATCTACAACTTCCTACTGGCTGTTCACCCACCCACAAACACCTACGTCTGCCACACTCCATCTAGCTTCTACTTCTCACTACACATAGGTAAGGAAGCAGTGATGTTAAATGTAACATTATCATTAATGTGCCATTAATTTCGTGCACTGAGCTCCCTCAGTATTTTGTCAGATGGGAAGTTGTACCAGGAGAAGGTGCAGTCCATCATGTACCTGAGACACTCTAACAGTGGAGGAAAGTCTGCCAGCAGCTCTGTGGTGTCACTCTCCCCGACCGTCTTCCCTGATCCTCCCCACGACGGTACAGCTGCTTCTACTATATTTCACTGGCCTTAAAACACCGTCTGTATCCAAACAGTGAATATAATTAAATGAAAATCACTGTTGCTTAGAATGACGTTATAATTAGAAAGATCAGCAGTGCCTTTTTGAGTGCACATGCCTCTAACAAGGACAATTTGTCTACATGTTTAGTGCTGTGTCAGGCCTATTTTCACTGAGATGAATTACTGTCACCAGAGTTTTATTTTAAGTACCTAAAGTAAACCCCATTAGTTCTGGGAAAAAGCTGATGTGAGACTATTAAATCGTTAGGTGTGTGTTTGTGAAACTCCCTCCCATCTTCTACCACATTTTTCTTCTTTTCTTTCCTTCTTTTTACATTATTAAATCTAACTGATGCTCATAACAGTACCTCGTTTTATGTATCACTCCCCATATAGCTTTCTAACAATGATGTTTTTCTTGTTTTGATCTTTTATTATTGTACTCAGTTTTACAATTATAAGCCTATTTTGTCATCATAAAGTTGCTTTTTGACTTTTATGGAAAGTGGAATAGGAGGTATCATTCGGAATCTTAAAAAGAAACTTATATTGTAGTTATTTTACGTGTGTTGGCCAAACTCCCTATTACATTAGAGACATTTTACAAGACTAATAATTACATACAGATGGGGTCTCTATATAATTTTTTATTTATATGAACTTTACACATGGAAATTGGTTAAGACCTCAGTTGTCCATGGGGCAGTAATTTATCCCCGAGTTACAGAGCATGTATGATGGACAAGAAACAAATACAGTTTTTTTTTCTTTAAACACTAGAAACAACCCTACATTAAGTGACTACATAAATTAAATAGATGTGCTTATAGATCTAATGAAATAGGATAGAATTGAATAGCTGTTGTAACTTAAAAATATGTTTATATCAGATACCCGTTTCTTTGTCTCGCTGCTATTAAATGTACAATTTAAAATTGTTAATTATTCTGCTCTGTCACATTATGCCATTCATTGTAGACACTGGCCCCGGTGGCAATTGGTTATAAAAACAAATATGTTGAATAATTTTATTGTCTTTTCTAGGTCACCTCCATGCTCCTTCACCTGAACATGGAGGTGATGATCAGTCACTACGCCCACCTAGTCTGTCTCCGTACTCCTCCCCGCTGCTGACACCACGACTCGGACATGGTACCTCACATGAAGCAGTTGAAGGTGACAGGTCCTCCCTTGCCATTCAACAAGCTCGGGGCAGCACAGAAACACTCAAGAAAGGTGATGAGCAGCTCCTGAGCAGCTGTGAGTCTGCCAAGACGATCTGTGACATAGTAGATGTCGGAGAAGGAGGAAGCCCACGCACTCCTTCCATCAGTGTGGAGGAGGAGCAAGACGAGGCGGCAGAGGTGGACAGCCTGGCAGAGGGAAGCGTTGGGGTTGCAGAGTCTGAGGACAGGTTTGATTGGGCCAGTGACGAGGCACCGCGCCGCCCTGATAGTCTGAAAGGCATTCAGTCCTTCCAGAGGAGCCACAGCAACCTGGCTAGTCTGGGTCTGGCTTTCCCAGCTCCAAATGGCTCATTGGCAATTGGTCGCTGGCCCAGTGCAGCTGACCGAGGCTCTGTGCCTGAAGACTGGGAGAGCTACACGTACTCTCCAGGTTATGAGAGATCCCACAGCAAGACGGAGTCCAATGACAGGTGTGTGACATGTAGTACTCTTTAACATGGCTTGCTTGTAGTGCAATTTAATTGTTCTTATCACAATGGCAATAAGAGGCTTCTATTCTTCTTTTGGTGTTTGTTGACACTCCATATCATTACTAATAATAAAGTTGTGTTATTGTCAAGCTCTAAATGACTTAGTTATTGGATGTCCAAATAAATAGATGAAAACCTCAGGCAGAACATTTATGTCATATTAACGGACTTTCAGTCAACCGTCTTAACTTTGAAAAATGATTTGCATGTAAGTGACTCTTGGAATTTATTTCTGGCTGAACCTGATTGGAAATCTAACAAGAGACATGTTCCCTGTAATCTTGTTCTCTCAGAATTCACCCTTGTGTGGTGGTTTTATTAGAAACAAAGTGAGCTGTCTGACCGGAGGAGACTCGGGTTTGTCGAGAAAACTTTTAAGGGGAACAAAAAATGTTTTAAATTAAAAATCATCCCAGATGGGGTTTTTTTTATGTTGTATGCTAACATTCTTTATAACATAAAATTACATGTGTTTATACTATAACAAATAATTTATTTATTCATGCACAGTAATTGTAAACATTGTGTTTCATAGATCCAGTACTGAGGACTGCTTGGTGCTGATCTGCTGTGGACTCTATGATCTCCTGAGAGGCATCTTGCTGCTGTTGCCTGATCTCATGCTTGAGGAGGTGATGGACAAACTCATCCAGCCAGAGTCCCTCATTGTCTTGGTCAACCACTCATCACCTCCCATCCAGCAGGGAGTCATGAAGGTTGGTTTAGTATCCTAGTATCCCGAAAGCATTGTGTTTTGTACCATGAGTCATGTTTTACTGCAGTCATCATATCAGTATGGTCTCATCCATGTTTCCTCCTGTTTCCTGTTTTTGTGCTTAGTTAACCAACTCAAAGCTGTAGTTTCATTTTTATCCAGCAGACACTAGAGTGGTTGTAAACACCTGTGCCGTGAGATCGTTAGAAAAATGACTGCAATCTTTTGCTCTGTTAAAGATCATATTAGAGATGAGCTTGAACGTGAAAACATGCTGATCAAAGCATATTTAAAGTAATAGCAGGTCATTTAGATAGTAACCTCTGTTTTGCTGAGTGGTAAAGCTACCATTCTAATCTCCTGTTATTCTCGCCGCGTCTTGCCCAGCTATTGGATGCGTATTTCAGCCGAGCTCTCAAGGAGCAGAAGGAGAAATTTCTGAAGAACCATGGCTTCTCACTGCTGGCCAACCAGCTGTACATCCACCAGGGCAGCCAGGGACTCCTCGAATGCTTCCTGGAGATGCTCTTTGGACGGCCAGTGGGCCTGGAGGAAGAGTAAGTTCAGGAACAATACGCCTGTCATTAGGTCATAATATATTGTATGTGTAGGATTGTACGTTATATGAATTGATCTGTTTGATGCATAGAGATTTGTGCTGATTATTTGTCTTTCCTGTATTTGCTTTCTAGTCTTGACCTGGAGGAAATGGAAAACATCTCTCCTTTCAGAAAACGCTGTATTATCCCAGTCTTAGGTCTCATCGAGAACTCCCTGTATGAGAACTCCTTGGTGCACAACATCTTGTGTATGCTGTTGCAGCTTCTCAATGCCTGCCCCAAGCTGGCAGACATCTTGCTAGACCACGGACTGCTCTATGTGCTCTTTAACACCCTCTCCACTCTGAATGGCATGGAGAATAGGTACAGCTGCCAGAACAGAGAATGATTCATTTAAAACCTCCATGGTTTCATGGGTTTTGCCTTGAACCCTTGAGCCATGAATTAAATCATTAATCCTTTCACTGTTCATTGATCTGGCATATACTGGCAGACACTTTCCCTGCTTTGTATTGTACTGATTTTATTATCCTCCTTCTGCAGCATTCCCCTGAATGACTACAAGCTCTTGGTGTGTGACATCCAGCAGCTTTTGGTAGCTGTGACCATCCACTCCTGCAGCTCTTCAGGGTCACAGTACTTCCGCATCATTGAGGACCTCATTACCTTGTTGGGTTTCATGCAGACCAGCAAGATGCGTCGGACACAGGGTGAGGACTGGATTTCTAGAATTTGATACGCATGCGAAATATGTCAGTGTTTTTATCTTTTGTACTCTGCAATTCTGGGTGATGTGATGCTCTGCTGCAGAAACTAACTACACTATCATTTCATTATCTACTGCTGCAGAGTGAAGGCTCATTTGAGAAAAAATATAATTTGAGAACTATCTCACATCTCCATCTTTCCATTAAATGGGTTTTCTCTAATTTGCCTCCAAATTTGCACTCCAAAAACATCTCTCCCACCTCTTCCCCATTAGTGCTTACTTCAGTTTTTTATGATATACGTAGTCAGTCTGTGATCACAAACACATTACAAAGGCAATTTGTTTCTGTACACCCTTCATTTCTGGTTGTTTGTCATTTTAGCAACTATACTAAACTGCATTACACCCTCAGAGACTTATTGAACACCGCTTTTCTAGTTTTCTCCAAGTCACATTCAGTGGACTCTTTGTCAAGTCATAATATGAAAGTACAAACAAATCTATGTGTGTGATAAGTTTGCTCATACATGTGACTTTAGAACAAAGGTATTTATACTGGGTGAATTCTCCATAAAGCTCTTGTCTGTAACATTGGCGGAGCATCAAGTTAACTTTTAAAACAACAAGTTTATTGCCTCTATGCTTTTCTCAGAGATGGCAGTAGCGCTGCAGTTCCGCGTCCTTCAGTCAGCCATTGAATTTATTAAGACCACAGCCTATCAGGAACCTCAGAAGCTGAGCACCTCTGTTAACGCTCCAAGCTCTCCACATCATGCCATCTATCAGAAGCGCAAGAGCATTGCAGGTGAGTGTCTCAAACTCATCCAGCAAAAGAAAATCTTCTCTGCAGTTTATCTCCTCCCGAGTGTTGGGGTAGAAATGACGTCCATCTGTCTTGTAAGCATTTCACTGCTTCTCCCTCACCTATATGTTTATTGATCCTCTCCTCATCCCAATCTAAAGGTTCCATTGCCATGAAAGACTCCATTATCCCCCGCATACCCAGACAGCACTACTGCTCCTATGGCCAGATCCCCCTGCCCCCTCCCTTCAGCTTCCTGTCCCAGGACTCCCCCCTCCCCTCCCCCTCAGGAGCACCATCCTACATGTTCCACTGTGATGCAGGTAGCTGGGATTGCGGTCCACAGCGGAGAACATCCTCTCAGTCATGGGGCATGTCTCCTGCTTTTGCAGTGAACTCACCCTCTCCCCTCCAACTTCCTTGAGGGTTAAATAGCCCAGTACCCATGTGTGCTACTGGCGCATTTGTGTTTGCATGTTTAAATGCTTAACTGAATCATTGTTAAGCATTTCTGCAAAAATTACATTTTGTCAGTGGATCTTTATAATCATCACTGTGTTGAATGATTTGAGACATTTATATAACTTAACCCTGAACCCTGCATCTAGTTTGTGTTCTTAAGACTGAGTTCATGCCAGTACTGTTCTTGTAGGTCGTCGCAGGTTCTCTCTGGCCCAGACTGACTCGCTTCTGATGAGGATGCGCTCTGTAGCCAGCGATGAACTCAACCAAATGATGCAGAGGAGGATGAGCCAGGAAAATCCCATTCGTGCCAGCGAGACAGAGTTCGTCCAGCGTCTGCAGAGACTTGTGGTCCTTGCTGTCAACAGACTCATTTACCATGGTTAAACATCCACTTATCTTGTCTGATTCTCATTTTCTCCTTCACAGTGCATGAACATAAACCAAATTTGCTCTCTAATCCTCGATCTGTTTGTTCTGAATGTCGGATCTGAATGTTTCACCCATTTCAGATGTGAGTCAGGACTTATTTGACCTGCTGAATATCCCAGACTCTCCAGACCAACAGCCTATCACTCCAGATCCAGGTGAACATGATGAGTGTGGCTCCACCTCTGTCCCTCACTCTCCTACTCCCTTCACCCTGCCGCCGGCCAGCAAGAAGAGCTTTCAGAAAGATGTCCTCAAACTCATGATGGATGGGATCAAAATAAGCCTGGTAGGAAAAATGGCACTTTCAATCTTTTTTAGCTGAAACGAGCTAATTTCCATTGTCATATTATGAGACTTTACATTGATGATTGGGACCTCACAGGGCAGCACAGGTCGCGGAGGGGCCCCACATCAGCAGTGGCGAAGGATCCTGTGGTCATGTCGAGACACCTTTCGGGTCCAAATCGGCCGTCTGCTGGTCCACTCGCTCAGTCCCTCGCTTCCCCTGTCTGACAGGAAGGAGACACTTGAGTTTGTGCTTGATGCTAGACATTTGGATATCCTAAAGGAGAGCCTCAGCCCAGGTCTAGAGGTGAATGTGAAGAAAAAGCACATAACAATTCATTTCACACGTCAACATGGCCTTTGTTCACTGGCGGATATTATATTAACACGGCCAGTACAGATCCAAATCATTTTTGTATTTTGTTCTGGGGGAAAGTATGAGTGAGTTTACAGTATACTAGATATGTTTCCCTGGAGTTTAGGCATTGGCTCTAATACTGTATAAATGGCTGTATGAGTGCTCTTTATCTCCCCCTTTGCATTTTTATTCTTTTACTCTGCATTCTCATCTCAGGCTTTACTGAAGGTCAGCTAGTCATATCAGCAATTCCTCCCTGTCCACCATGCTGTTTCACCAGTGCTATATATGCTATTTCTTTCTCAGCATGGACCAAAGTTGTCGCTGTACCTGTACGAGATGCTGCACGATCACAAGGACAGCCTTACCAAAGATGAGCAGAATGCGGTGGGGGTATTCATGACCTCACTGAAGCTTTGTGGCCATCGCTGCATCCCACCCAACGCTGCACACAAACAGGACTTGCTCAGGGCCATAAAAGAAGTAAGTCCTACAAAGACGGTCATTGTAAAATGGGAAGGAAAACAACCTCTTACCTTTAAAAATATATATAATAATAATAAAAAGTCAACTTTAGTCCTTGTTCATCCATCAGTACAAAACAGAACCTGTCAGCTTATCATCTTAGCCAGAATAATATATACTAAAAACTTGTTTACACAGGAAAAACTGAAGTATGAAACTGAAGAAAAAACAAGCAAAGTGGCATGGGAAAAGAAAATGACCAACACTCAGAGAAAGTATGTCTTGACTTTTTTCAGATTTTATATTTATGTTCCATACATACAAAGAGTGCCAAGAATTGTGTCTTTGTTCCACTCTTCCATTCAGTTCTTTCTTTTTCCTCTGCAGTCTTATCCAGAGGCTTGATGGAAAGTCCAAGGACATTTCCAAGATTGCAGCTGATATCACTCAAAATGTATCTCTGCGGCAAGGCATGGAGAGAAAGAAAGTCATCCAGCACATCAGGGGACTATATAAGACTGACCTCAGTGCCAGCCGCCACTGGCAGGAGCTGGTGCAACAACTCACGCATGACCGGTGGGCATGGACAGTATTTCAAACATAATTTAACTGCCGTCAAGTTTCTTTTGCATTGAAATTATTAGACAAAGTGCTTGAGGCAGGTGTAATGGTCTGTTTCAGTGCTGTTTGGTATGAGCAGACATCCTACCCCACATCCTGGCAGCTGGATCCCACTGAAGGGCCAAACCGAGAGCGCCGGCGGCTACAGAGATGCTACCTCACCATCCCCAACAAATACCTGCTCAAAGACAGACGCAAGCCTGAAGGTGAATATGCTGTTTTTGGCAAAATGTATCAAGTACTAATGTGTTTTTCTCCCTTAACCATAACTTTACGTCATGTTTAGATACTGTGAAGCCACCTCTCTCCTTCCTGTTTGAAGACAAGACTCACTCCTCCTTCTCCTCCACTGTCAAAGACAAAGCGACCAGCGAGCCCATCAGGTATACCTTCCTGTCTCCTGTTGGTAAACATCATCCACTATGTGTCTCAGTAAGCCAGGATGATCTGGAGAGGCTCCACTGGACTTGCACTACATCTACAGTTGAGATGCCTTTGTTTTTTCAGATGGTGAATTTGTTGTTTGAGTAATGTCTTTTTGTCCTTAGGTTCACCAGACGGTGCATCAGCGTCGCTCCCTCCAGGGAGACAGCAGGGGAGCTTCTTCTGGGTAAGTTACCGAGTAAAGAATGATGTGTTCCCTCTGGTGCACGAGAGAATATTCTCCTGCCCTCACATTTGAATATTTGTTTGTAATTCAGTGGGGGAGGCTTTTGTTAAGCTTGTTCCTAGTATACTAATACTCTGCTCTGTCTCACAGGAAAGTCTGGGATGTACTTTGTGGAGGACAACGCTGCTGATGCTCAGGACAACCAGGTAAAGCCAGACTTCACTGTCCATGCTGTCTCTGTGCCAAGGGGGTGGCACTGTATTATGTGACACCAACACGCATGTGCTTATGTGTTTGGACAGAGCCTTCACGGGGAGACCGAGGCACCTTCTTTCTCATGGACGTATGAGGAGATCAAGGAGGTGCACAAGCGCTGGTGGCAACTAAGAGACAATGCTGTGGAGATATTCCTTACTAATGGCAGGACCCTGCTGTTAGCCTTTGATAACGCCAAGGTGAGTCTTGTGAAACCAAAACAAAAGACATGACAAAGAGCAAAATACTGAAATGAATGCACACATTGCTCGTGACAGGCAGTCGACCCTGCAATGTATTTACTTGAACCATACTATTTTATCATTACAAAGAACCCTGTAGATCACAGGATGATAGCAATGACCAGAGAAAGAAAAAGATGTATGGATAAACAGAAATGCAGCTTGAAAAATGAAATTCCATCGAGAGTTAATTGTGTAAAAGCCTTTTTGTTATTCTATTCCTGATTCCTGTTTAGCTCTGTGGTTTTCTGTGCCAGGAATAAATCATGTTAATACGATCCATTACCATCACTCTCGACAGTAATAATCGACAGTTGATTATTATTTTACACAACTTTCATTTAAATACCAAAAACATGTTACAAAATGGACAACAGACATCTATTCATCCACTGCTGAAAAGTACAAATCCATTGTCCTCTGATGGAATTAACATGAATGAATTGGCAGGAAGATATCTAATTTTCTGTCTGTGATTTGTTTTGATTTTTGTTGCCCACATTAATATTCCCCTCACAATGAATTGTAATCACTGTGGTGATCATCTGACTTCTCATTTACAACCATCATAAGGTCAATACTTAAACTTATAACTTCAATTTGTGACTTGCTAACATCAACATGGTGTTTGTAGCCTGTTTATCTGGGATTTTGTAGATTTGTTCTCTTTAGTTTGGTCTTAGATGAATAAAACTAAATCTTAATACTAATTGAGGTATTTTCTGTGGATTAGCTAAAAGGCACCCGGGTTTATATTTTCAATGGCACAGGAAACTGAGACACAGCAGTTTTTATCAATCACATTACATTTCAGAGCGAACATAAACGTATGGTTATCTGTTCTTAGTTTCGTGATGACGTTTATCACAACATCCTGACCTCTGATTTGCCGAACCTGCTGGAACATGGAAACATCACGGCACTCACACAGCTGTGGGGATCGGGTCAGATCTCTAACTTCGAGTACCTCACACATCTTAACAAGCACGCAGGACGCTCCTTCAACGACCTCATGCAGTACCCTGTGTTCCCCTTTATCCTGCGAGACTACATCAGTGAGACGCTTGACCTGCTGGACGCAAACATCTACAGGCCAGTACTGGATTTTATGAGGCCGTGATAGCTTTTGAGTGTCACAGAGATTAGTCTTAAGTATTTTACTGCTTATTTGTACCTCCTCTGTTTCTCATAAGAACTTTTTGCCCTTAGATGCTTACGTTCCTGCAAACTTTTGCAATTAGTCGGCAAACATTGATAATAGACAAATTATGTAATGTTGAAATGAAGGAATATTTATGAATCAGTTTTGACTACAGGTTGGGAATTTAGTCATAGGTGATTTGTTTACTAGAATGCAGTGACGTATGAAGTTAAGAGGGAAAGAGTCTAATCTTGGTTGATTTCTGTCATTTGGTGGACACTACAACATGTTGATGTTTCGAAGATGCTAGCTAAGCACCTGTGCACAGTGAAGCTACTAATATTAAATGAATATATCTAATCAAAAATCATAATCTATAATGCTTTGCTGCTGTTTTGTTGTTGTGCAGGAATTTGAGCAAACCCATCGCTGTTCAGTCAAAAGAAAAAGAAGATCGCTACGTAGACAATTATAGAGTAAGGCCCTGTGGTAATTGTTATAATGTGTATTGGATGGTTCAGAGAGAAAACACACTGACATGTGTGCTTGTTGCATAGTACCTGGAGGAAGAGTACAAGAAGGGGATTCGTGAGGATGACCCCATGCCTCCTGTCCAGCCTTACCACTATGGTTCACACTACTCCAACAGCGGCACCGTGCTCCACTTCCTGGTCCGAATGCCCCCATTTACCAAGATGTTCCTTGCATATCAGGGTAAGTCACACATTAAAAGCCCAGGATGCCCAGCCGCATTATTTTACCTTGTGAATGTTAACTGGTGGACAGTAGTGGCTCTTAAACAGCAGATAATTATTGTACGGTTTCAAAAAGCTTTTAGCTGTGTGCCACCCGTGTCTTACACCGACAGCTCCATTTCAGTGGATGCTGTGGCTTTTAGTCCTGAGATGCTGGAAGTGAGCAGCATGTTTTCATGTCGCATCGCATGTATTAAGCATTAAAGGTTCTTGAGATTTCCCTCTGATCAACTCCTCACTGTTCCATTTCTCTTCTTTATTCCTTCTATACATGTTAATTATTTTGTCTATTCATTCGTCCCAGTGCTCTGATCCTCTGAAGCTTCTATTTGTAAGATTATGAATCTATTCAGCAAGCGTAGTGTCTCTGTCCCTGAAAGGGGATCTTTTCAATCACTGAGTTGAATATGTAATCTGACCCTAATCAGACCAGAGCTTTGATATCCCGGACCGAACGTTTCACTCCATGAACACCACATGGCGACTCTCCTCCTACGAATCCATGACTGATGTAAAAGAGCTCATCCCAGAGTTTTTCTACCTCCCAGAATTTCTGGTCAACAGAGAAGGTTTGTTGTTATTTATATATATTTATATAATTATATCCAATTTCATGTACGTACATATTTAATCCACTTTTGACTCCTTCATTAATTTTTATTGCTGCTGATGAATGTAAAAACATTTTTTTTTTTTTTTTTTTGCTTGTACAGGTTTTGATTTTGGGGTTCGACAGAATGGCGAGAGGGTGAATCATGTGAATTTGCCGCCCTGGGCTCGCAACGACCCACGACTGTTCATCCTGATCCATCGACAGGCACTAGAGTCTGACCAGGTCTCCCAGACGCTGTGCCAGTGGATTGACCTGGTGTTTGGGCTAAAGCAGAAAGGCAAAGCTGCTGTCCATGCCATCAATGTCTTCCACCCAGCGGTAAGACGCTTCACATTACCATGTTTGCCCAGAAATACTGACAACATATTGTTGTCTTTATCTGTTTCTTATGACTGTTTACAGACATATTTTGGCATGGACGTTTCGGCTGTAGAAGACCCAGTGCAGCGACGGGCCCTGGAGACAATGATCAAAACATATGGACAGACGCCCAGGCAGCTCTTCAGCGCCACTCACATCAGCAGGGCTGGCCTAAAAGGGGGGGAGGGGGAGCTGCCAGCAGCCATGGGACTCCTGGTTCAGCTGGCCTTCAGAGAAACCAGAGAACAGGCCAAGGAAATAGTGTGCCCGGTAATCTACTCTGTAGTGATGGTGACTGTGGCAGCCTGCTGTGCACACAGGAAAACAGGACATAATGCCTTATCTAAGACAAAATCTGCTCCTCACCTGATGATTTCTTCTTCCTCCCCTCACAGAGCCCGCTGCCGTGGATCAAAGGTCTGAAGTGGGGTGAGTATGTGGGCTCGCCCTCTGCTCCAGACCCAGTTGTGTGTTTCAGCCAACCGCACGGGGAAAGGTTCGGATCCCTGCTGGCTCTTCCAACGCGAGCCATCTGCGGCCTGTCCCGCAAGTTCTGCCTCATGATGATTTACAGCAAAGAGCAAGGCATGAAACCACCACTCAGCTACAGGTCAGAATAGATCATTCACAGAGTGTCCTGCTGACTCCATTTATTCTGCACTTTTTTCTGTAGGTGTGAGGAGCATGCATAGCACAGACATCCAGTGGTCAGCCATCTTGAGCTGGGGGTACGCAGACAACATACTGAGGCTGAAGAGCAAACAGAGCGAACCACCTATCAACTTTATTCAGTGCTCACAACTTCACCAGGTAAGCACCTTAGAGAAGGTCCAGAATCCCTATTAGTGAAAGACAAAACATGTCTCCTCTTGGTGTTACACATATCGACACTGATGATTAACCAGTGAGCTCAGGTCTCTCACTGCCTCTGTCAAACAATGTCTCTCCCACATTCTCTCTCCTCCAGGTGAGCAGCTGTGCCTGGGTGCCCGATGGCTGCCAGCTATTTACAGGTAGCAAGTGTGGAGTCATTACCGCCTACAGCAACCGCTTCACCAGCACCACGGTTAGTTTCCATGGCAACGTCTCACTTTAACCTTCCTCCTGCACATCAAGGCCTAATCCAGCCGCCCACCTCCCATTACCCCCACCCTCTCCTCTCCATCTATAGACAGCTTCACTGTGCTCAAAAGTTCACCTTCATTGGTCAATTCACAGTTGCCCTTGAAACTAATTTACAATAAACCTACAAGTGGGATTAGGGGTCTGGGAGGTCAGTCATCAGAGAGCCTTTCAGACTTTAACTGGTCCCCACTGACAGGCATCTACATTTCCTTTTTCTCTGTTGCTGATGGATGTTTCAGCGGCAGCTAATCTATGCTGTTCAGAATTGGGTAATTAGCTTATTTTAGGAATCAGTAAAACCAAGATTCCACATCCATGCTAACAATGAGTCATATTCAGACGTTAATGTCCTTTGTGTGTGGTTTCTAACATATGTCTGTGGGGTTTGAATTATGTCTGTCCATAGCCATCAGAGATGGAGGTGGAATCTCAGGTTCACCTGTATGGACACACAGGTGAAGTCACCAGCCTGTTTGTCTGCAAGCCCTATAGCATCCTCATAAGTGTCAGCACAGATGGCACCTGTATCCTCTGGGACCTCAACAGGTCAGTGTCCGTGCATAATAAGAAAAATCCTACATTAAGCAAAGAAGATGAACTAGATGTTGTAGTGAACTGGTGCATCTTTAGTGTGTGAGATGAGAAATGTAGCAAAGAAATATTTTTCCCACATACACTGCGTGTGGTCGCTGAGATTGTATGTCTTTTGTCAGGCTCTGTTATGTACAAAGCCTCACAGGCCACAAAAGCCCAGTGACTGCTGTCTCCGCCAGCGAGACCTCAGGCGACATCGCAACAGTTTGTGACTCCGGTGAGAATCGCCCCTCCCCCCCTCGCTTATTCTGTAACCACACTATTTATTGTGTCTCCGGATTAGTATCATTGGCTCATGTTTCTTTGTGTCCAGTGGGCGGAGGCAGTGACTTGCGTCTGTGGACTGTGAACGGTGACTTGATAGGTCACGTGCACTGCAGAGAGATCATCTGCTCTGTGGCCTTCTCCAACCAGCCTGAGGGCGTGTCTGTGAATGTCATTGCCGGTGGGTTAGAGAATGGTGTCGTCAGGTAAGCAAACACCTTTTTGGTTTATGAGTTGTAGTTTTTTTTGGCTTAACTCTGAATTATTCACACTGATGTGTTTTTCTCATGTGCAGGTTGTGGAGCACCTGGGATCTAAAACCAGTGAGAGAAATCACCTTTCCCAAGTCAAGCAAACCCATTATCAGGTATCATAACCTTTCCCATATTAGGTGTTGAGCGTTGTAAATATTTGAATTCTGTGGGGACTAAAAATGACTATGTCCTGTCCCCTCAGCCTGACATACTCGTGTGACGGCCACCACCTCTACACAGCCAACAGCGAGGGTACAGTGATGGCATGGTGTCGTCGGGACCAGCAGCGCATGAAGCTGCCCATGTTCTACTCCTTTCTGAGCAGCTATGCTGCAGGCTGATGGTGTGTCTGATGTTTATTAGCGTCCAGTTTTCAGCAAGAGGAGCTCCCTCCTCCTGTTCCTCCTCCTCCTCCTCCTCCACAGGGGAAAACTTGTCAGCATGGCCTCAAACTCCTTGAACCCTTCCTGACTCTTTACTAAAACCATCTGGAGCTGAAAGAGAGCTTTCGTCCCAGCAACAAGAAATTATTATTTAAAAAAGTATTCAGTGTAGATAAATATATATTTATAAACATACTACAGTGGAATGTTGGGTGGGGGGGTGGATGATTATTTGTCTGAGGCTGCAACAGACACTTTATACTATATGCATTTCTGAGAGTATGTTTGTTTGTTTTTTTCCATTCTGCTGTTGACTTTTTGTTATGCAAAGTTCTGTGTGTGATGTTGATTTTTGACGTGTCCTAGTAAGCTGCTATCAACTGGACAAAGCCAGACCCAGAGGGTGAAGACCCCTGTCTCTCATTTCTCCACCGCTCGGATCTCCAACAATGTTTCTTCTGACACAACATTGCCGGAGCTCAGTGAGCAGGTCCTGCTGACGCTGCAATAGTTGCGAAGGAGGGAGCCCATTTTTGCATCTGTCACCAGGGGACAAGCAGCTCTGTGGGAGTGAGATGCCATTCTGATGGGCTGTCTGCTCCATTCGCCTCTGAGCACTAGTGTCACAGCCCTGCATCACTTTGTATCTGAGCTCAGCAGAGGGGTGGGGGGGACCTGGGGATGAAATTTGCCTTGTGTTGGCTGTTCTGTCCTACTTTTGCATGCTAGGATGATGCTGACCTTGACCGTGTGACATTTGCTGTCACGGTTTTCCTTTATTAATGCCCGGCTTGGCTGAACTGTCCTTTCACATTGAGAAATGATTTATTTATTAGAATCACCATGGAGGCGTCGTCTTTCCTTCTTTTCCTCCTTTGTGTTTAACTGACTGATGCTCAGAGGCACTAAAACCTTTCTCCAAGTCATCAAGCTTACTGAGATGATGAGAGAGCTATCAACAAACAGCATTAGCTACTTAAAGCTAGAGTACAATCGGAGAGGAATATCCTGATACCTAGTACCCGTGCAGCATTATAAACAGGTTGTGGGTGGGTGTGGAAAAGAGCATGTCCAGCAAGCTGAGTCAGAGCTGTTAGCATTTCCTACTCTGATGAGGTTAACAGCTGATTTTAGAAACATATACACTACACTGATTACCTGCAAACCAATTGACCAATGGTCTCTTTCCTTTAACTGACCCATGGATTCATGCAGCTATTCTTTACATTCCCACACAACATACCGCACTTTCAGTTTGTCACTTATTATGTGACAAATGGTAGTCGGAGCACTTTTTCTATCAACCACCATTTAATGAGAGCCAATAAATCGAATCCAGAGAGCAATATCAAACCTGAACATGCAATAGGTCATTTTGTTGATCCTGTTTCACAGGAAGAGAAACCAGGGGTTTGTTCGAGCAGCTGTGAAACCGGGTGTTTTGCCTGTGTGGTGACTGCAGTGAGCCTTCTGTTATGAAACAATGTCTTATTTCACATCTTGTGTTTGACTCTTTTTTTTCAAGAAAGGGAATATTTCTTATTATGTCACGTCGTTATTTCTTTTGTGTTGTGTTTTTTTCTTCCACCTCAGCCTACGTGGACTTTTGCTGTGTACAGTGTCAGGCCTGTACAAGACATTATGTTACTGCATTCGTTGACTGTGTTTTCGTGCTTGCATGTGTACATACATTTTCTCCTCGAAATCTTAAGTGTTTTGTCTTAAAGAAACCAAAACCTATTTTTCTCTTAATTATCCATGTGCAAGTTGAGAAAATGGCAAAAAAAAAAAAAAATCGGAGAAGAAAACGTAACAATGGCGAATGTTTTCTGTGCTCGACACGGAAGGAAATATTTTTCAGTTAATAAGTTAAGCTATGCATAATTTAAAATCATTTTCTTAGGTTCCTTACATCTCGTCATCAGTTTGACCTCTGTGGACCGGTTTTGCAGTTTGGCATGAACAGATGTTCTGAAAGGTCATGTGTTGTTAATTATTTTTTGTGTATGTAAGTGTGTGTGTGTGTCTGTGTGTGTGGACAAATCAAGTGATGAGTATGTTATAAATATATAAATATAAATATAAATATTTGAAAGAGTATTACTACATCTTGTGTTTTGTGTCCCATTTCTTCTGTGTGGAGAAAGGTGCGTTCAGGGACATTCAAAGCTGGAAAAACATCTGGGCGATGCTGCCTAATTTACTACATTTAATCAGGGCGATAAACAGAAGTGAAGATTCATAACGATTGGCTGAATCCGTGTTTTTTGAACTGGATACAAATTTCCCTATAGAGCCGTGTTGTTATGGACGAGGCCCATCCGTTGCTATGGAGGAGGGTGGTGGTGGTGGTGGGGGGATCCGGTGATGTCAACGCTGATGTAAAAATGAAAAGGGGAAGCCTGCAGATCTCTGCTTTCTGCAGCATTAAAGCAAATTTAAAAAAAAAAAAAAACAGCAGACATTAATTTGACTAATAGACAGCCCCGATGCGTTCAGGGCCACCCTGTACATTAGAAACGCGTCCCGGCTTGTTGCTTGCTGTGGCTCCCGGTCCACTGATCGTGTGCTCTCTGCCCCACAGCCTCCATCTGATCGTCACTCTGAGGTTTCCCCCCCTGCTGCCTGCGTAACATCTCTCCAGGTCCTGCCGCGGTGCTCACCGACACCTCAGCGCCCGGATCGCATCTCCACACACGGACGCACGACTCGCAGCGAGCGGACAGCTGAGGCGACATCCGCGCGCACATCCACCCACCTCCCCGGGTCCACAAGCTGGGATTTCCTCCATCGTCTGATTTTACAGATCCTCTGTGGGGGTTTTTTTTATCCTCGTGTGTGTGAGTGTGTGTATGTGTGTGTGCGTGTGCGTTGGGTGGAGTCAACCCGGAATTCTCCAAATTGGAAAACCACTGGCACATTTCAGGTAGGTCGGCGGCTGTAGCCCCCGTTAATCAGCTCATGGCTTTATCTCATCCCTTCATGTCAGATCATGTGTTTTTTTCGTCCCCCCCCAACACACACACACACGCACACACACCCCTACCACCATGATGTGTGGTTTGCTGTTGTCTGCTCGGAGCAGGGCCGCAGCTCGCATGATGTGTGCATCCACCCTTTAATTAATTCCCTTTAGAAATAAGAGTCGCCCATGGTTGACTGATCTGCATCAGCAATTAGCGTCGTTACATTTGGATCAGAGGGAGCGGATCGATCCGCGCGAGCTCCAGCGTGGACGAGTCGTGGGGGAGACCTGAGTGGGAGAGGCCTGATGGCTTCCTGCGAGGCTGTGGTTATCAGCTGTAAATTGGCTGCACAGGCAGGAGGGGTGGGACTGGAGGGTGAATTCACCGTCTGCATCCTGCATGCTTATCAACATCTGCTTTATAATGTCAGCTTATATCCAGATGCTGCTGTTCGAGCTGACGGAAATGAAATAAACATCTCGATGCAAAAAGACAGAGGGAGAGAGAGAGAGAGAGAGAGAGCGAGAGAGAAGTGATTCAGCAGCAGCAGCAGTCCACCTCAGTGACATGCTCCTCCATGTTTCCACTGTACGTCTGTGGTCAGGTGTCATGTCTGAGTGAGGGGGCCCAGGGCCCCCCTGGTGACACAGAGGTGTGGGTGTTGCATGGATGCATCTGTGAGGCGGTCTGCAGAAAATCAGGAAAAATCCAACTCTGCAGGTGCACTGATGCACCTTGTGGAGAAAGTTGAGAAGATGCAGGTGAAGCGTGGACAGATGTGCCTTCAGGTGCTGGGGCGGTAAAAGGAAGCGAGGACATGTCTGGTGACGTGTCTCTGAGCAACAGCAGCATTGTAGCATTGGACATTTCCACCATCCACCAAAGAACAACTTTATTTAAAAAAGAAGAGAGAAAAAAAAACCTAATCACGCATGAGCACTGAGTGAAACATGACAGACCTCTGCCCAGCTGCTGCCTTTTAAAAAGCTCTTTCATCAGATAAAATGGAGCTCGGCTGCTGTAAAACAGCTTCCCCAGACAAAATGGGTCCTTTTGAATCAAAAAAAGGGAAAAAAAATGGTCGTGTTGGAGAATGGCTGGTCGAGGGGGGCAGAAACATCACCTCGGGGGCTTCTGCTTTCTGGACTTAATGTGATGTTCACTGACTCTATGCGTGTTCCTCTTTGTGCTTCTGTCTGGCGTCACAGGAGCAACATGAAGGACGGCATCGCCAACAACAGCACGGCCAGCATCTCCCAAGCCAGGAAAGCTGTGGAGCAGCTGAAGATGGAGGCCTGCATGGACAGGATAAAGGTACGGGCCTCCGATTAGCTTAACTGTAACATTTTAAATATGTTGCACAACTGGCAGTAGAATGGGTCTTCATGTATTCCAATGTAGATAGATAGATAGATAGATAGATAGATAGATAGATAGATAGATAGATAGATAGATAGATAGATAGATGGTCATTGCATTTGTTTTGTCGACTTTGTCATTGTTTTGTTTGTGACAGACTTCCTGTGCTGTCATCTGGTCATTGTAGAAGCACTTTATGCTGATTCATGTCGCTGCAGCCGATCAGACAACTGTTCATCGTAGTTTAGCGTAAAGCTACATGTTTGTTATATTAATGCAGTCTGATAGGTTGTATACGTTGCCCACAGTTTTGTGTCATTTGCCATGTTGTCGCGTTATGAATGCATGAACCCACATGCTGGATGGGCAGGAATGTAATGAGGGTTTACTGTTGTTGACCGTTGTTGTGTATCTGTCAGATACACAACAGACAGAAACAACAGATTTCCTGCTGCTGCCTCTGGAGTCTTATTTCAACCTTTTAAACTCATATGAATCGACACAGTCGACTGTGTTAACTTCATATCATTCATTCAAAATGATTATTACTCAGCGTCTTGTTGACGGATGTCTCTTGAAGTTCAACTTGAATTGTCGCCACCTGTCTGTCAGTGCAGCTGTTACCTGGTCGGTTATGGTGATTTTCTTACACTGTGTGTGATGCTGTCTGATGAAGTCTTCCGCAGGCTTCTGAGACCTGTATACGCTTTATGGTTGAGGGTTGTCACCGTACTCATCATGATACTGTTGGTGTAAACGGTTACTTCCATTCAATAGACAGAACCATACACAGACATCATGTGTTTATGTGTTCACCCCAGTCAAAGCCTATTTTTCCATGCGTGCGTTTGCTGGAATGCGAAGCGACGACTTTTCTCAACAGCTTTCATCATGCAACTTGAAAGGTTGTGTCATCATCTCATTGGCTGAGGCTCCTCATGTGCCTGGGGAATGATTGGCCCACAGCCCCGAGGCTGTTCGTCAGCACTGTAGCTGGGCATGGAGGCCTGCAGTACACTATCATTCCTGCTATGTACAACACAGGCTGCTGACAACACCAACAAAAAAAAAAGAAAAAAAGATTAGAAGTATGTCGAACATCTCACACACAGGGAACCAGCTTCCTTCACTGTCACGCGTGTTGACTGAAAACCTGGAACGGGTTCAGGCAAAATGTGTTGAAATCACATTGTGCCTGAGTAGATCTGACTCGTCAGTTTTATTGTCACCTCAGCATTTGATGTAAATGTCACAGTCGCTCTTTATCTAAAAAGCTTTCACAAGTGTAGGTTCGGCTGCAGAGCGGTGCCTTCTCGTTCCTGGGTGTGAAACCCTCGTATCTCCAACAGGCATACGATGAGCTGGCCTGAAGAACCAGTAAGCGTTTCAGCAGTGGGATGATATCACGTCTTTATTATTTTCTCAGCAGTTGTTGGATGATTGATGGGGGGGCAGCTGTTGTGCTTCATAACAACTTGACACATCACACAAGGAGATCCAAGAAATTCTTTATTAACAGCCCCCACAAGAAAGAACCGGAGAAGCTGCAAATTAAAGCAGAGAAAAGTGCAAGGAGAGGCGAGCAAGGAGATAGCTGACGATCCCTTAACTTTTTAATTAAGGGATCTTGAAGAGCGAGAGAAAGTGTATCAGTGACTAGACTGGTCTCGGTGCTGCTGATTGAGGGATCTCTGCTTTCTCATTAATCGCCCAATCAGCCAAAGGAATGTGATCTGTGCTAATTAGAAGGACTCTCCTTCCATCATGGGGCTGCAGTGTAATTACAGTCAGTCTGGGCCTAATGACGCTCTCTCTGTGTAGCTCCACTTTCTGTCCTCCGGGGCTCCTGTTTTCTGCAGAGACCCCGGCTGCAGTTACACGATAATATAATCAGTGCATTTATGATGATTATGATAATGAGTAGTTTATTTGCTTCCTTAATGTTTTCCCACTTTGTGTCGGCTCAGAGGCCAAGATTACTGAAGATGACTGAACTGGCTCCAGTAACAGGTATTTAAATAAATGCAGAAAACCAGCTGATGTTGTGTAAACACAAACCATTTAGATCACACTTAATTTAAAAGTTTGAACACTCATTACTGATAGCCTATAGTAGGCCGCCATACTCTGACTTCATAATCAGAATACTATCTTTTGATTATTTGGCGTTGCATTGTTGTATTGATTTCCTCTCTTATAGAGAATGCAAAAAAAAAAATAAAAATCCAGCATTGTTGCGATTTATGACATGAATGGGGTTTTTTTTAAGCGAGTCTTGGTCAATTTTGCAACAAAGATGTCGCCTTTATTTTGTGAAGAGCCACTGTGAGGTGTGCTGGGTAATCACTGACTTCTCAGCTTAATTAGCAGCAGAGGAAAAACACAAAAACACAGAGAGGGGCGCAGCACAGGTGCAGTGAGGCTCACATAAGTAATGCAGACACATTAGCTGGCACAGTAGTGAGAGCAGAATCATGCAGTGCGGTAATAATGGGTGTTAATACAGCTTCGTCATTTGGGTTTTTTCTTTTGGTAAAAGAACTTAATCTGTTGCCCCGCTGGACGTTCAGCATCCTAACATGCTAAATGTTGTGCGCTCATCCCATGAGCCTCATCACATCGTTAGTGTGTCCAAACACTGCTGTGCACGTACTGGCTCACAGGGATGATACTGTAGTGCGCCTACATAGTCCTGTCTCAGACTCGCTGGTGGAGCGTGAGGTAACTCGCTGGTTTGTAAACATTTTGCTCCGTGTGACCCCTGAAAATGAAGCAATGACCCTTCATCATGGCCTCAGTGTGGACGTGGAGCCTGAACAGCTCAGCCACTGAATCATTTCTGCCTCTCTGGTGGATCCGTCTGAAGAGGTTATTAGACGCGCTGGAGAGGTGAAAGTGTCCAGTATCTCACAGGGATAAAGCAAAGATTAGAAACACTGAGAAATCACAGAGTGGCCCCTTGTTTACAAGGATAAAATATGATTTGTGTAACTGTTCTTTTTTTATTATTTATTTATGAAACCATGTTGTAAACACACATATTTGTCTTGGGGCTTCTTTGGCGAATCACAGAGTGAAATCTGAGGGGAATGCAAAAGAAAACGGATTATCAGTTACATTGTGGGTATATCCCCCTTCAGCTGTTTCAACTGATTCATGTTTTCAGTAGAAAGAGGCCGATTGTAACAGGGAAGTCAGACAGACAGGGAATAACGCGTTGCTGTTTTGTTTTTTAATGAGATTTGTTGCTATCGCGTAAAAATCTAGAATAAAACCATCCACGTCATTCAGCACTTGATATTAATCCACGACGCTGTAGACGTGTGATGATAATGCTGCAGTAATCCCTGTGGCTGACAGGCAGCGTGATGGATTTTGTGCATTGTGTTTCTTTGTGAGAGGAGCAGCAGATGAGGTGAAGAGGCAGGCAGGAGATCAGATCAGCTCTGTCCTGCACATAGATCACTGACCCTCAACCATCTCTCTGACGCAGCTCCTCCATTTACTCCATTTACAGCCTCCCCCCGTAGACCTCCTATTCAAATCTGCATTCACGTACAGTCGGACTGTAGTGTAAAATACATTGTCTGTTTGACCTTGGAAATGCCAGTGTAATGTAATATGCACATTTTTGCTTCAAGACAGGAAGTGTTTTTAGTCCCGGCTGATCAAGGTTCTGCGTCTGCATTGGTCTGTCGTCCTGATGAGGTTTCATGTCCTCCAGCTAATGTTACAGGCATCAGTGTGGCCACCACACAAACTGACGAATTATGAAGGAGCCGTGCAACATTAACGTCACGTGTCACCGAGATCGGGTTTGGCTCCAAAAGCATTTTCGGTGTCAGAACACATATACAGAGGATCCATACACACAGCAGTACCACCAACTTATCAAAACACTCATTACCAAATATACCAGTTCATCAAAACCCTTCTTTCTTTGTCCCCAGAGGATGAATCCTGATAACATTTGGGCCTCACTCCGTCATCAGGAGAACAACACAATCTATTTTATTAGTATAAGTAAGCCTGTAAGCAAGTCTAACTGCACTTTAGATTAAAAATCTCATACAATTATCATTGGATACCAGTTTTCACTACAATTGTAATCCATTGAACTCCAGAAAACAATTGCTTTCGATTTTGTCTTTTCTTGTACTTGAAAAAAATTGTAAATTGAAAATCCAAAATGCAGCCACTGTTCTTAAAACTCTCTCTCTCTCTCTCACACACACACACACACACACACACACACAGACACACAGATTAATTTCATTGGGGGGTTCCATTTTTTAAAGTGACTATTCTTGGAGGCATTTAATGCCTTTTATTAGATAGTGACATGAGCGAAGTGAGAGAAGATGCCACAAAGGAGATGCAACAAACAATCCTGGCACTTAACTTTCATATAACGAATCTTCAGGATTATAGAAGAACTCTTTTGTCAATACTTGTCATTGTTGAAGCCAGTTTTTGTTGGTGCACAGAAAAAGAAGGTAACCTGTTTTTAAAGGATTAAGAAGAAACTTCCCTTTCGACTAATATGTGCGGGTGTTATTTTGCATTAGTGAGAGCAATGCAGGATCATCTGTGCATGATTTTGTTTTCTTCCTCTCAACACGTCAGGTTTCCAAAGCGGCTGCGGATCTGATGGCGTACTGTGATGCTCACATACGCGAGGACCCCCTCATCGTGCCCGTCCCCGCCTCAGAGAACCCTTTCCGGGAGAAGAAGTTCTTTTGCACCATCCTCTGATGACCTGCAAAAGGCGCACAGGTGCAGGCATGGCGTTGCCTGGCTTCTCTGTCTTCACCACACCTGAAGCTACTGGCCATAGGCTTTGAAATGAGTTTTGCCCGGTGGACACTCTGTTGTTAGTCAGCTCTGTCCTGGTGGCTGAAGGTTTTGGGGGAGTCAGCTACCAAACTGGCAACCCAGTGAGCGTATCATGTCTTGTTAAATAGGTTTGTTATTGCTTTGTTATTAGAGAACAGCCTTGCTCAGTGCTTAATGAGATGAGAGATGTTTTTCTTTTTTTCGTTTTCTCTTTTATTGTGCTAGATCTTAACATGCCTCAGGAAACAGAACTTTGCCCATTGTCTACTTCTTCTTAAACATTTAATCCCTCTCTCTTTTTTTTCTGATTAGAAATATAAATCTTTTTATTATCTTGAATGTTTTGAGCACATTTGTAGAGACACTTACTGAAAGCGACACTGAATTTTGACACTTCCTCTCATTAGTGGTTTCTCTTTCAATTTGCCTCCGAAATCACAATTAACAATTAACCTGCTCGTTTCAGTACAACACAGAATTAGAAACCTTTCTGGCACATATTTCAGCTTGTGCAAGCTGCACTCATAGTAAGAAGCAGGCAGCTGCACATTGAAAGGTGCAGAGCTTATGTTCTGATTTGTTCAGGGTTATCACTGTGCAAACAACCCTCAAGTCAAAAATTATTTATGAATCTGCTGCCTCCTTCCCAGATCTGCTCTAATGCATTCTACCATAACTTATATACTCAGATACTCTGCATATATTTCCTCCACTTCAAATCAAAGATACTATCAGTTAAGCCTTTTTACAATTTGCAGGATTATTTCCTCAACAGCCTCATTTGTTTGCTGGGCATGTTTCCTGAGCCTGATTGTTTTTGCCTGTCCTAGAGTGAATGGCACGGCCTTTGACATTAATGCCAAACCAGAGGCCTGCATGTTTCTCTGCTCCTTTTCGACAGCCTCCTCTGTTTCTCAGAGACTGTCAGTCTTTTAGGGTGTACAGTATGTTACAGTGCCAATTTCTGTGAGATCGGTGTGATCGTCACACTCTGATCACGCAGCCTTTTTTTTCTGTTTTGTTTTGTTTGGTTTGGTTTTGGAAGAAAAAGCACACTGTCGAGACATTTCCTTTACATGGTAGTTGAATAGCATTTGCTGATTTTTACAATGAATTGTTATGATCGTTATTAATATTGGTATTTATCAGTAGTATTATTGAATATTTGTTGCATAGCACTGAGAGCTACATGATGTGTAGTGCTACTAAGCTTGTATGATACTTAGAAAAAAAACATTTATAAATCATGCAATTATTAATACTATCTGAGTATTTTTTAAAAATAATGGTAAGGGTCAGTTTACATAATATGATCCCTTCAGTGGTTCAGGCTTTTTTGCATCATTGTTTCTGTAAAATTAAAAGAAATTTCCTCTTGGTACTTGAATAGACTTTGCATTAGGATCAACCTCTGGACTGGTAATGGACTGTCACAAACACAAACTATTGGAGCCAAATTGTTTTCAGGATAATTATTGTTATTGTTTCCTATCTGAAAACCTGAGACTGACCTCAGGACACTCTAACTGACCTCATCTTAAGGATGGTGCCAAATCTGAAACAAATATAACAGCTAGAGATGAATATTGCATGGATTTATTTCTATCTATAACAGAGAGAACTATTATGAAAAGAAATATTGCCTCTTTGCTGAAATTCTGGGTGCTATTCTGCACAGAATAATGTCAGTAGAGTCCGGATATGTCAACAACGTGCAGCTGTATTCATGAATGGTATTATTGTTTTGAAAAACAATAGCATTTAAATAGCAGGCTTTGTAAATCCTTTGATGGATTGGAGTCAAATGAATTAAAGGAAAAGGGCAACTCAGATGTGTCTTTGTGTCTCCCACTGACGTTTTGAGATAAAGTCTGTCTCATCACACTGATAACATAAAATATCATGGCAAATGGTTCGGGTCTAACTGAAGAGCATGACACGACAGTGTGTGCTGGAGACCTCCTGTGGCTGAGCAGAACCACAGGCCAGCTGGGTGCACTGTTCTTGTGTCATGTGGCGTTTTTCTTTTTCTTTTCTTAAGATTAGGATTCAGTTTAGCCAGTGCCGGTTTGTCATCTACAGAGTAGCAAAAAAAAAACATCTGCTGAGTCTGCAGCTGCATGAATAATGCCCCTGATAATAATTCAGACTGATGTCATCAAGCTGACTTTGACGCCAGCGTTCTAAATATCTGTTGTTGTTATTTAATGTTTCCCTCCATACATTTACAGCTTCATTTGTGACTAGACTGAAATTAATACTTTCTTCCAGGGTATAATTTGAAGTTTTTTTCCTTTATTATGACAGTTCCAACACTATTTTATAAAGGTTTTGGGGTCTGGTGATCATGTTAATTTCAATTTTGCCATTTATTTGGCCCAAAGTCATCCAAAGAATTAAGGTTGATGATTTGTTATCGTCCTGTTTATAGCTCACATTCAATGAACTGTACAGTTTGTACCAAACAGCAGGGACACATGATGAATGACGTTGATAAGGCCCTCACTGATTTCTCTGGACCAAACCCAAAGGAGCTGGTTGTAATTAAAAAAGAAGAAGAGTTAGAGAAGAGGATTGTTATTAAGCACAGCACAGCTGCAGTGAAGATTATTTATCTATGGTTATTTCAAGTGGGAGGAAATGACAAGGAAAAAAAAGCTCGCTATGAATGATGGGTTTTGGTGATTCGTTTTTTTTTCTACACTCATATTTTGAAGTGAGCAGGGCTCCGCCGGAAAAATGTTGAAGCACAAACATCTGTGCACCAATCGGGATTTAGCAACATAGTAATCAGTATATGATTATCATGGTCCAAAAGAAGCAGATTAGCTTGTTTGATTAACTGTTAACAGATATTAGCCAAGGGTAATTTTGATTTCATTTATTGGTAAAATCATAGGTTAATTTATTTATTTACAGTAAAATTCTGAATCCAAATATTTCATTAAAGGGTTGGATTAGCGGTTAAGAAAAAAGAAGAAAAGACAGTACCCTCAAAACTTTTATGGGGAAAAATTGTTTTATGTGCCAAAAAATAAGATTAGAAATTCAGCAGGTACTGCACGACTGAATATTATTTGGACTGCGCTTGGTTCTCAGCTGGAACTAGACAGGGTAGAAAGAAATCTTTATAGATCTTGAGAGACGTGCAGTGGGTGCTGCATGTTTTGAATAGTGCAAAGTGTAAGAACTGCAGACACACAGGTTTGAACATTATAAATAGATGGTAAAGAGGCTAAGATGAATAGATAAAAGATTCAATAAGACTTGAGCATATATATTCAGGTTGCATATCCACAGTAAAGCAGGATTTTATGCACGTTTCAAGAAACCCTGCATGCTATGAACAGAACCCTTCAAAAGAACGTGTTGTAAAGAGCACTAAATCACTGTAATGATTATATCTATGATTACAGGTGAACAACAGAATTAAAGGATGTGAAGGAAAGTAATGATCCCCAGAGCAGTAGGTTATCTAATAACAAAGATCTGTGGTGGAGTAGGTTCACAAATTGATCAGTGATTCCCCCAAAGTGTACACAAAATGCACGAGAAATGCAATAATTCCTGATAGATTATTTATCTGCAGTCTCAGCAGGCTGTTGTGCAGCAGTTTCTCAATTATTTCTTCTCATATCATTGGCGTACAATGTTGCCAGTGTTTTCCATTACTTTATTATTTTTCATGAGAAGTGGTGGTAAGGTTTCTAAAATAACATTTATGCAACACTGGAACTCCATTGAAATCAATACAAATGAAATGTTTACAAGCATGGCAGCTGGTGCTCTCCGTGGTGTGGCCCTCTCTTCCTCTCCTCTAGAACCACTGATGTTCTCAGAGTCAGAGAAAATCCACATCAAGCATCCCTCTCCACACACAACACCTTCTGCTTAAATGATTTATGTGCAGCCTGCTTTTATATGTTCAAATCTTAAAGCCTCAACATGTCACCTGGGTTTTAGACAAACACAATGATTCATATGTTAATTCCCTTTCATCAATCTTTATCCCGGTTGATTAGCCATTTTGCACTGAAGCAAAACAAACCAAAAAACCCCTGACACGTCTTTATGTGATAAACATGGGGAGGTTCACTACACTGATCATTTCTGTAGCTTTTATCAGTGTACAAGGACACATAATAAACTACTCATTCTGTGCCTTTCTGTTTAGTTTAATGTGGTTTGAGTGGAGATTGAAACACCGTTGTATTTATGCAGACATGTGAAATTTGTAAATGAATGGTCTGCACCCACTGTGGTACAAATGTCAATGCATGTGTGATAACCATTTAATGATATATATAAATCAAATTAGAATTATACATTATACTTGAAAAATTACATTACAATTTGATTGTATTACTAATTAGTGTTTTTTTCCAATTTGTACCTCTGGGAAGTATATCAGTTTAAAGTATGCACATAATACAAGTAACAATCACAACAATAATGAGTTTTTATAAAGTACTGTTAACGGTGCAGGAATATTGTATTGATTTGGTTGGCTGGGGGCGCATTAAACTCAATCTCCCAGAGTGCACAGCGCCCGGGCCAGTCGTCTCTCATTGGTCAGACTCTCCAAGCGGCGGAGGCAGACATGAGGCGGTGGTGAGTGCCCCGGTGGAGAGCTGAAATGAAGCGCACACACGGAGCGGCTCACACCGTCCGGCGACGTGCGGCTCAGGAAGAGGCTCCGCGCCGCTAACGCTGAAGGCTGCTGCGGCTGAATGAAGGGCTCCGTCCATGCGGAGGCTAGCGCTCATTCTGCTGCCCTGTGCCGTTGCCGTCCTGGTGCACTTGTGGTTGGCACAACGACCCTCCTCCTCCTCCAAGCCGCTGGACAACAACACACACTCGGGTACTTTTTTAGCCTCAGCTCCGGTACTCATCCTCCACGCAACTTTTTCACGCGCGAGCGGTTGCTAAGTTTGCCGCTGTGGCTCGTGCGTTTGTGGTGAAACAGGTAGTTGGCGAGTGTTTGTTTAAGTGTGTTTGGGCAGGGGAGAGAGAGTGTGTGTGTGTGTGTGTGTGTGTGTGTGTGTGTGTGTCCGTACGTGTGTGTGTGTGTGTGTAAACGATGTGAATGTGACAGTTCAGTCATGTTGGGCGTAGCTGGGACAGTCTAACGTCTGGAAACAGACGGTAGCGTCTCTTTGACTGTCGGTGCTGAAGTGTAGCCTGAAGACGCCTGGTCAACCCCGGTGTAGTGTCACCCCCGCCTGGCACGTGGAGGCAGTCATCTCCATGAGGTGCATTATGGGGTCAATCAGTGCTGATTACACGCAGGAGGAAAGTGACGTCAGGATCAGAGATGTAAACATGAATCAAACCTGCCTTAAAGCGTGAAAAAAAAACCTTCTGTTGTCGTAGCCCAGTATTTGGTATCCATCCTTGCATTTAGCAGCCCATCAGAGTTCAGTTCTGTGGCATCATGTTGTGGGAGGATGGTATTTGACCATGATTCCTGTGTTTGGAACAGATGAGGCATTACCATACTTTGAAGTTTTGGTGGGAGTGCTGTCAGCGAGACACCATTATGAACTGCGACAAGCGATAAGGGAGACCTGGCTGGGCTACCTCCGACATCACCCCCACTTCCAGCACAGGTCTGTATGGTGGATGTCCAAATTCACCTTTGTTTCCTTTCTCTCTTTTCTTTCTCAGCTCACTATCATATAGTTCAGATAAAGCCTGCAGCTGTCAACAACGAACCCACTGCTCCACTGAGCCTTTCTTCTTTTACCTGACAGGCAGCCAACACTTTACTCTCTCTCATTCTTCCTTTGGGTCCATTTCCTTCTCATTCAGTGATCTAAGCACAGATAAGGTGTGATGGCCTTTAAGCAACCCTCAGTAACCATGGCAACGGAGGGTAGATAGATGGACAAGCTTTTAAATACTTGTTGCCTAATATCAGACATAAACAAAAAAAAAAGATGACAGCAGTACAGTGGTGTTTGTTCTCATTTTCAGAGTGGGGGTGAAATTTATCGTGGGCAAACATGGCTGTCCAGTGCCAGAGGAGGACAGAGAGGATCCATACTCCTGCTCCATCCTGAACTTCACTGAGCCAGGTACCAACAAAAAGGAACAATCAGCCTCATACACTAATTGGTGGACTTATGCAGCTGCTTTGTGGAGAGATGTTCTGTCTGCAATCTGTTGCTTGCGTTTGCAATTGTTAAGAGAGGAGCGGAGGCGAGGAGATGAGCTGAAAGAATTAAAAGAATGATCTCTCAGAAAGGAAGCATAACACCTTTATTCATGTTCCGCCAGAGCTCAAGGACACCGTTCTTTTCACTTCCATACCCAAGGCCAAAACAGAAATGTTTGACAGTCGACACAGCTGCTGCTGCCATAACTACCACTGTGTACTAACAGCTTGTGAAGTAAAGCTATATGAAGCGCTGTCACGCAGTATATGAAATAATTGAACAGACTCGCTGTCAAATTGAATGTTTGAGGCAGTCCGGTGCAGCTCTTTCACTACTTTTTGCGGTCTGGTCACTGGTGCCTTCATGAAAACATAATTTTTGCTCATCCTTTAGGGTCATGGTGATGTTCTATTTTTCCGGCCTAATCTTTGCTCTCCGTCGTGTTAATGGTTTTAAGTGTTGACGTGAGTTGCTTTAGAATGGGAGGCAGACAGGCAGCTCTGGGGCGAGATGATCGCCGTGATTGGAAGAGAAAGAGACAGTGGCAGTGTTTAAACACAGTTGGATACCTGACTCAGGATTCAGGTCAGAGCACACTGTAGTGAAAGGACATTTAATTGTAGCTGAAATTTGGTTGGTTGGTTTCTGCTGCATTAATAGCATTTGATGTATAGACTGTCTTGTTTGTTTTTTTCGAAAGAGTCTCATTTCTTTGTGATTCTCAAATATGTTGATAATGATGCTGATTTAAGGATGTTTTTCTTAACAATGTTTGAATTGTTGACACATCCCTAATGTTAGTCCTGTTTTGCTGTTTAAGATTCACTGGTTGCAACATCTCAAATGTAATGATTTATTGATTCAAGCCTTCAATGAAAGAAAATTAAATGTTTTTTTTGTTTAGGACTTGTCCAACACAATGGTATGAATAGATCATAGATCATTAGCTATTTCTTAATATTGACAATAGCAGTACATTCCCTGTTAATAATGTACGATGATGCCAATTGTATTTATTTTTCTTGTGACTAAACCAGTAATCCTATGGTGAACTGTGAACTGAGAAGCTTTGTCATTGTTTGCTGTGACAAGTTTACATAAACTAAGCATTTGTATTCAGTCAGCACAGGGATATTAGACATATCTTCAAACACTGTTAAAACCCAGGAGCTTTGTCCACTCTGTCATTGTGAAAACCATTTGAGATGAAAAATGACTGCTCATCTTTTGTCTGTGCCCATAATTATCTTTTATTTTGGAGCAGGCAGCAGAAGTTATGTGGAACATATATAAAGTTAAAAGCCTGCATCCCTTTAACCTCCTTGATTTTTTTTTCATTGATCTCCTGGGTAATAAACTGCTCTTTTGTAATTAAGAAACCGCAGTCACGAGCAGAAGCTCACGTTAAGGACAGCTATCCCTAGAAGCAGCTCTTCAAAGTGCTGATGGTGTTGCTTTACCAGAGTCTCCCTTCTTCTCTGAATGCTCTTCCTGCCCCTGGTCCTCATCACTGAAAAGAGATGGTCAGCATGTCAGGATGTAATAAATTTCACCTGTGCTAGTGCAGTAACGGTCTCCCCTCCCTCATGTCCCAGTCACAGGGCAGGATGCAGAGATGGAGATTGTGACTGTGTCTGACCCCTCAGTGCTCACCCCTTCTGATGTGTCGGCCATTGCACTGGATTTCAAAGTCCTCCACCCGGTGGTGATCACCAGGCTGGGGGTGTTTCCCAGATGGACCCAGCCTGAGCTTCAGAGCAACATTACGGTGAAGCTTCTCCAGCTGGACCAGGAGGTATCAGGGCCCGGACCTCTGCGCACCATGTATTCCATATGTTGTATGTTTGTTAGATACACAGCCTGAGGGCAGCTGGGAGCATTATTTGTGAATTGTTGATCTGTAACAACATTTGTGCAGGAGGCGGTGGTTACTGCTCGGTTCAGTGCCATCAGCACAGGGACCGTGGTGAATGGGGTGTGGTACAAACCAGTCGAGCAGTTCATCTTACCTAAGGTCAGTTTCCTTCAACGACAAGAGAGTCTCTAACATGTTTAAATTATATGTATTTTAACGGTGGTTGTCAGCATTCTATTTTTTGCAGGTTGTATGTAAATAGAATCCAATGAAAAGACAGCATAGTGATAATATATTATTATGCATAGTTCTTATAAAACTGTCTCCCTACAGATATAAAAATTATAGATTATTAGCATAAATATAATCTAATTGTTTAAGTGGAGTAGAGAGAAGAACATGCTACTTGGGCAACTAATGAAATGTCTGATATCCAGGGTTTTGAGGGTACGCTGGTGTGGGAGAGTTTGGACCCAGCTGGACTGACAACAGTTAACTCCTCATCTGTGCATCTAAATGATGGAGGTGGTGTCCTCAAGATCTCCTCAGTACGTGTCCACAGGTGGTCTCAAAAGTGAATGTATTAAAATAAAATAAAAAACCTTTGAATAAAAGGTAAAAAAATATATATATTTTTTACTGTTATCTTGGAATTGCAGATTGCAGAAGGCATCTTGCCTCACAGAAGTGCTCTTGGATTTCCTGGTTTGGCAGGAGGATTCATGTTCACTATCTATGGTTTGTTCAACAGAATTAATTCTCAGTTTCATATGAAATAAGAGTAATAATAGTAATAAATAATAATAATAATACTGTTAAAATGTAAACATTTTGGTTAGAATCCCTCTATGAGCCAACTGTTGTAAAGGAATCATTTAAAAATCCTAAAAGACATTGTTTACTCTGGCAGGTTATAAGATTAGCTCTATTTTGCCTCAGGGCTCTTACATAGGTATATGTCAAATGGGAAATACTGTGTTTTTGTGTTACTGTGTCTTGTTGTGTTTCAATATTGATTTTACCCCTCGCTCGTGTTTGCATTTGAGTTTATCTGAGAATGGATTTGTAGCCGTATTGCCCAAGAGAGGATTAAATTTACCATTCAATATGGCTGTAAACAGAATCATTCAGTAATCACACTGTCTGCTCAGCCATTGATTCAGGTTATTAGCCCTCAAAAGTGCTTGTCGTTACCTCTATCCTGTATCTACCTTTGCCCACCCCACCACCTGTGTGTCAGATGGAGACGGTCTGTTGGGGCTCCTGCGGGGTCGTCCAGCCAGGATCGAGCAGCATGCCTCCAGGCTGAGGCAGGAGGACGCCGCCTTGCAGCGCGAGAGCCTGAGGCACGGTGACATGGTTTTTGTGGATGTGGTAGACACCTACAGGAACGTGCCTTCCAAACTGCTTCAGTTCTATAAATGGTATGCCAAGTGCTAATGACTCGATTCTCTGTCTCTAAATTGCCCGGGCCCTCAGAGGAAATCAGCAACCTGAAATGAAAGTGTGTCGTCGCCTCTAAATGTGTCAATGGTAGAATTGCAATTGCAATCACTCGGTCAGGGTGAAAGTAGCTATGAGTCATCACGTAGTGAAAAAAAGCCAGTGGTCTTAATCTTTGAGTGTTTTATTTAGTTGCAGGACCTTTTGCCCTCCACTCTCAGTGGGATTTGAAAGTAAATCCACTCTGGGATATGGCAGAGAAATCAGAGGTGGGCTTTAATTAAGGTGTAAAATTCCCTCTCTGACAGGTCTGTGAGAAATGCTGACTTTAATCTGCTGCTGAAGACAGATGACGATTGCTACATTGACGTTGACTCAGTGTTAATGAAGATTGACCACAAGGGTCTTAAACGCAACAATTTCTGGTGGGGCAAGTAAGTAACATCTGGTGATCAGTCCTGTTGACCATGTATGTTTTGCTTACGGTTTTAGACGTACCTGTATTGTTAGCTGAAATTGCGGCAGTAGAAACTTGAATGCTTTCCATCATCTACGTGATGATGTGTCAGGTGAGAGTGAGGCACGACGTGATGATAATGTACCTGATGTTCTGACCTAGTTTCAGGCAGAGCTGGGCAGTAGATCGTGTTGGGAAGTGGCAGGAGCTGGAATACGCTAGTCCAGCATACCCAGCATTTGCCTGCGGCTCGGGCTATGTGGTCTCTCGTGACCTAGTCCAGTGGCTTGCCAGTAATGCAGAGAAGCTGAAGGCCTATCAGGTGGTGTAGCATGCAAGTACTAAGTAACTGTGGAAGAAAAATGGGCAGTCATTAGTATAATGTGAGGCACCTGTCCTGGACGTCTCTTTACAGGGTGAAGATGTAAGCATGGGGATATGGATGGCAGCTGTTGGACCACAAAAATATCAGGTAAAGTATTCATAATAACCACAAAGCATCATGATCAAACACAAATCATTTGTTTGGTTTCTAACATTCTAACATTCACGGCAGTGTACATGGCATGAGCTGGACTCAATTTGAAATTTCTATCATTTTCGTCTTCTTAGAAATCCACTGTTTTTGCTTTGTGAGCTGATAACCATTGTGCTTTTTGCGTTTTGTACAAAATTGTACAGTACACCAGCCTTCACGTATTACTACACATCATATTTAAATGTATGACCAAAACTTTTTATTACATGTGAACGTTTTTTTGCGGAGGCTGTTAAGCAGCTGTGAAAGTTCAACAGGTTTGTTATGATCATTAGTTAAAGCTGGGTAGATCGTTACAGTGTTTTAAAGCAGCCTATTCACAATTTAACCAATTAGAAAAAAGATTAAAGTAAGACATGAACCACTGTATGAATAATGACCTGTGCATGTTAACAGTTAATGTCCTGACTCACTGTCACCGTTGCCAGGACGCCGGCTGGCTGTGTGAGAAAGAGTGTTACCTGGACATGTTGTCGTCCCCACAACACACAGCCGAAGAGCTACACATCCTATGGGACAGGAAGAGGGCCTGTGGAGACCCCTGCAGTTGTCCCTGGGGCCACTAAATCTGGCTAATACCACACTCACCACGTGGCACTGTGGGTAAAATGCACTCAGCACTGCTCAGCTCAGTTTGTGTGGTTTTATTTAGAACCCCACACTGAGACGTTCTATCAATTTTGTTATATGATATAAACATTTGTTTCTGAATGTGTCCTTTTTTGGGAAAAATACTCTTAAAAGTTTGAGATTCCATATCAGGCTCTCAATATTAACAAAGAACATAATGAACCACATGCAGCTTTAGATTGCATTAAAAACACTTTCAGCTGTAGCATACTGCCAGTACTTGTATCAAAAATCAGTTATTACATTTGAAAATGTGGTAAAAGACTGTGGGTGTAAAGATGTTTTGGTGATGTGGTCACTGACAGGGTTGGACAACAAGAGCCATGTGCAATACCAGCATGGGGAAGCACACCATGTACAGAGTCACTGCTATGTGATATTGTAATTACTCATGCCCTGGTATTTGACTGACTTGAAACCTTTGGTTTAATAGGAATATTTGATGGTATTTTAAAGATGACTGCTTTACGTTGGTATATTTTTAAATTATTGTCTTAAGCATTTCATTCTCTCCACTATTTGTCGATTTACGATGAGCTTTCTCACAGACATACAGTCGGTACTGTAACTGTCGTTGTGCACATAGTGATGTGGCCTTACTGTGTTTGTTAGGCGTCATAATGTGAGTGTGATCACTCAGACTTACATCAGTGTAATTGCAGCACAAAGTTTCTGGAACTTGACGAAGGAGTGGGATGTGACTGTGAAATAGCCTCACTAGTTTAACACAGGTTTTATGAAACCCTCCTCACAGGTAATAAAGAAAACATATGAGAGACTGACTTTGTTGTGGTTATTTTGGGGACGATGCAAATGCTGAAAGGGCTCTGAAGCTCAGTTTCAGCTGTTAGTGCTGCTCAGTCATCACAGAGTTGGCTCATGCTATTAAGAAAAAGAAGCTATTTTTCCCCAGCTCAAAAAGTAATATGAAATCACTTTGATCTCGACCAGTGATTGTTTTTCTGAGACAGTGAGATGGCTACCGCTGGAATGAACAGGAAACCCTGTTGAGTGCTTCAGCCCTGAATTGATCAGTGACTTTAAGTTAATCAATAGGACTGAACACATGCAGTCAGCAGACACTTTAAAAATGTTGATAAAAAGCCAATGTGGTAAGGTTTCTAATGAGTATATGCTTTTCGTCTGTGCGATTATTTGTTTGTTGGCCATACTTGGCCATGTGGTTCGCGATGAATCACTAGAATTAGATTAGCTTTCTGTGTATTTTTGCAAATAATGAAAGATGATGCTGAATATGCTGCTAATGGAGGATAAGACATGTTGTTAGTTTTATTTAGACTCATCCCACCTGCCAGGAAAACTATTCCTGCAATCAACCTGACACTGTAGCACACTCTCCACTTCTTCCCATCCTATCCTTTCACCTTCTTTCTTTCATTGAGCTGCATGATAACAAAGTCACATCCGCAGCTATTCCACTCCCATACATAGATAAGAACAGTGTTTTTCACCCCATCAGCCATTCTCTCAGATTTGTCTTGGAGCCCTTCATTGTGAACCGAAAGGAAAGTGGAAATAACACGCACTAGTGCTTCCTTTGAAGATGAAGTTATTGGTTTTGTGTAAACTTTGATTTATGCTGTGGGGATATTGTCAAAATGTTTGAATAATTCCTTTTTTATATATTGGTGCTCAGAATCCTTGTGCTTTTGTTCAAGCTTCGTTCTCTCATACATAGCCATCAAACCAGATGATCAAATCAGCTTGATCTGCCTTTGTCATTGTAGCATGACACTGATTGCCCTATGTTTATGTTGGATTACAGTATATTATGAAGCATCTTAGACCCTTTCATTTATTGATTTTGTATCCTGCCAGTGTACATTTGGTTTCTACTTAGAGGAGTGTGTTTTGATATAAGTAAGAGTTAAATGGTGTGAAAGAACTACTCCTGTTGCTCTGTGTGAGATCAATATTAGTGATCATGAAGTCGCTCTCAGATCTTGATGTTTAACGACTAAAAAAGCAGAACTGGAAAAATGTTGACAACAAAACTCATCATAATGGAAAGAGCTCATCTTATCTCTCGTAGTTCCAGAATATTTGATTCATCCATATGACTGATATACCGTAAATGCACCGCACACATTCTGAATCGTCTGCGCCCTTAAGCACATGTGTAATCTTTTCTGAGCGACGACAAGTGTACAATTCCTCGAACCACTGATTTACTTTCACTCTATTAATATTTTGCCATGAAAGTGCAATCATCCGTTTAGCCTGTGACAAGCACCGCTCTGAGAAATTGGAGGGATGTTGGGCGCCAGAGTTAATTGTATTTATAAAATCCTTTTTCAGCTCGAGTCTCACCTCTTCCCAGAGCTCATCTTCTTCTCATGCTGCAGATTCAACACAAGACGTGCATTGACATTTTAAATTTCACTCTTATTTATTTGATGTTTTGCCTGAGTGTTACTAATACTCCACTACTCCTTTTGCTCCTACTCCTTTTACGATTTGAACTATACAGTACTTGCATAATTCAGCTTCTCAAGCTATTTAACCGTTATTTCAGCTGTTTGTCCTTTTTACTTTGAATGCTTCTTCCACTCAAGCTGAAATAATTGCTAAGTTTTTGTTTGTTTGCACTCTTACATGTTGACAACCCCCTCAGTAAAGGTACCTGCATATTGTCAATACACTGAAGATCAGTGTGCTTGTCTTTTGTGACTGCTAATGTTCAGAGATATATAAATTATGTATGATTTAGATGTGTATGTTGCTGTAAAAGCAGCATACATACCGTTCATTACTGCTGGAATTAAACCTGTACCTGTTGTGTCAGCGTGAACATGTGACGGTTCAGATCAGGCACAGCTGTCCCAGATCATAGAAAGCCGAGCTTCGAGTGTGAGTGGCTTGCATCTGCATGCTCACTGAAATAACTCCACATTTTTAGACTCTCCTCTCAGAGCATTACGCAGTTCTGTCAATCAGCCCACCACCTCTCCCGCGTGCACTAAATTGAGGAGGAAATCATTTATTCATGAGACCCAGCATCAAAAATCTGTATTTGTCTGAGTCTGCTTCACAGCAGTGATGGGATATTATTAGATACACAGCTATGTTCTAATGGGTCAACGTTTCCATTCCCAACTCGAGATAGCACCCACAGCTCGCTCTGTCTCTTTCCCATGAAGCCACACTGTCACGGACAGGTCAGGTTATGGCTGTCACGTTTGGCACACAGTTGCAGGACACAGCTGGTAATCATGTGACGTTATGGTTTGGTCAGATGTCACGTTTGGAGGAAGGTTATTATTAGTAGACGGTGCACATAATTATACTTGTCTTTGACAAAGTGACGCAAATAGTGAGTGAATAAGTGAGTTTCATAAGCCCACTAGAACCCTGCTGCTACTGCGACATGGCAGATTTACTATGAAGGTAGTTTCATAGAGGAGGGACAATTATCTCAGTCATTATTGAACCATTACTGACAATTATTCTGTCTTATGTGGATCATGAAATAGCTCATTGGTCTGATATGGCTCTATATGGAGGAACCACATTGTGTCAGTGTGGGTGTGTTTTGTTCTTTGATTGAATGAGTAGACAATAACAAAAATATTGGGTATCATCAGCCTTAATCATAAATGTGGACAAATTAACGATTCTGTCTTTGAAAACCTGATTTGATACATAGACCCGTTTAAGGTGCACTGAAACCATCCAGATGTTCTGTCAGTGGTTTTCATTTAGAGACTTAAAAGGATTGAATCGTCCTGCCTGTTGCTCCAGCGGAGCAGCCCTACACTTAGGGACTGCATTTGTTCCAGCAGCTCTGAGTTGTGAATGTGTAGCACTGCGCACCTGTAACACCTGAAAACAACAACAGTCTTTGTCCAAGTATTGAACATTTTTTTAGAATGCAAAGAAATGAAAGTGAGATTTCAAATCAGCGAAAAGACTCAAGTTTACAAATGCAGCAGCCTCGTCTCCCATTCTCAGCATTGACTGTTTTCCAAATTTTCTTGCTGCCAGAAGAATATTTATGAAATATCCACTGAATTGCTACCAAGCAACACAAAAGTGGAAAACGCAGCCTAGTAATAAATAATCCAGAGCTTGCAGAGGATGAGGGGAAACAGTGACTGAGCCTTGTCGCTCGTCACACAAATGCTATTCTGTTTTGCTCCCAAACAGAGCCCAGCCACTGTGGGTGGAGAAAATCAATCTAGTCAACCTAGAGCGTGGGAGAGAAGAAATGAGAACCGTGATTATTGTGATGGACTTAAGTCACCTATGCGACAGCCACTTCACACATCTCTGCTGTTTATCACATGAGAAAAGCATTTGCATCACGTTTTCCACTTGTGGTTGCTTAGTAGGAAAATTAGCAAAGGGCTCTGCCCCCTAAACATTCAAGTGTTTGACATTTTGATGAATAGATGTGTTTTCAGAGAAGCTACAATTCAATCCCACAAGAAACACAATTAATTGAATTGCGGCTGTCAAGAGAAACGGCGTCGGTGAGTCAGCCGAGCTGGCTGGTACAGATCGCCTCTTTCCACTGGGTTTTCTTTTCAGCAGCTGAGCAGAAAACTCACAATAGTGTTAACAGAAGCATCATATAATACAGGATTCCAATGTCTGGTGCCTGGTTTATCAGACCAGACCTGTGGCAGACCAGCCACATCCATAGCCACCAGCCTGTGTTGCATATTCAATGGAGGGTCCTCCAAATAAAACACGCAGTAGGCCATTCTGTAATAACGTGCATCAGCCGGCTTGCCTCACTGCACACCCTGCACTGTTTAGCATGTATCTGCAGAGGTATCACGCGTGGTTTTGGGACAACAGGAAATGGATGATTAAATATGCTGGGGGAAAAAGGTGGCTTGTTGTTTTGTGCTGGTGGATCCATTTGTGACAGGTGCGTTTAGGGTAGCATGACCCCACAAAAGACGTCAGTTCCAGTGTGGGGAAAGAGCTCATAACTACAGGGAGGCAGAGAGACACGTGCAAACAAGGTTCCCTGAATCACATCCTGACTTTCAGTTACAGGTATGTGATCAGTAGATGGTGCTGCTCATCCCTGGAGAAGTGGTGAGGAACTTTGTTTTAGAAATCACAGGAGCCCGCTGGTTACACTTAAGGTTTTTAATTTAATATTCAACAAACGCAAATGGGTTTACAACCACTGCAGACAGACTCTCTTCTAAACATTAGAGATGTGAGGAGCGGCTGTGAATCTGAACATGATGGACACACAAGCGGCGATGAACTAAAGCATCAACACAGTATTCATATACAGCTGAGCATAAACAACTTGAGTGCTACTTTGCATATAATGTTACATCGCAAGTAGAAAATTGACTTGCAGAGGTCTTTTCTACACGACTGGCACGATTGGCGGCTTAATGATTAAGAATCTGCAAATCACACCTCACACACATCCAACATTCACTCTGCCCTGGATGAACAATTTTCAATATGGTGGCAAAACATAAGAAGACACATTAATATGCGCAGTATCACACATGAAAGCGAGGCGTTAAAGCTTCATTTCCATCTTGTTATTCTTATTTTTCAGGAAAACAAACTTTAAACTGTAGGAGGGCTGTTTTCCGACTTGAATGCATTTCTTCACATGACTGCACAGATAACACTTGGCGACCAAAAGTGTTGATATGTACTGTGATACGCAGCACCTGAAGGATGCCATCAAGCAGACAAAAGATAAAGGCAACATTTGGGGCTGCTTTGTTGTGTCGCAGCTGCTGAATGCAGTCAGCGCTGTTTAGTGTCTGTTTAAGTTAATGGTTGTGACTCAAAATGGTTTGTGAATGTAACATTGCAGTATGTGTGTTGTGCTTTTCGGAATGTGTGCGACTGCATCGGCGCTATCAGCAAAGCTCCTGTGTTAATGGAGTGTGCAGTGTGAGGGTTGTGTGTAACGCAGCAGTGGAAGTTGGATGAGGTCAGTGGTTTTGGTTGGAGTGTGGCTCAGTGCTACGATGTGCTGTGGCTTCAGCCTCAAGGTGCATTTGACTGAGGTGTTTGACCAGGCTCTCCAGTTGAGGGTTTCCCCCCAAGGCCTCGATGAGACGGTAGGCCTCTGCCTCCAGGTCCCGCAGAGTTTGACGGGTGTAGGCAAAGGAGCCTACCTTTTCCAGATAGTCCACACAGTATCGTTTGATGTCTGTGTTCTCCGTGCGCTGCCTCAGGATGTTCTGCACCTGGGTGCTCTCTGGACGCGACCATATAGCATGAATGATCGGGAAGGAGAACTTGCCCTCAGTCAAATCTTCACAGAAGCTTTTGTTCTCGGTGTACTCACAGGAACTCAGGTTGGCATAGTCGTCGCGGATCTGAAAGAAGAGACCCAGTGTGTCCAGTAGGGGTTTCAGGTCCTGTTTCCAGCCTGAGAAGAGCTGCATTAGACCCACAGCCAAACCAAAGAGCCCGCCAGTCTTTTGCAACACCATATTGAGGTACTCCTGCTCAGTGGGACAGGTGTAGGTGTCCCTCCAGTGGATGTCCAGTCCCTGGCCCCGGTGCAACTCCAGCAGCTGCCGGGTAAACACCTTGACAGCTTCAGGGTGCTCCAGGGTTAGCACCTTCTCCAACCCCAAGAAATAAACATAATTGGCTGAGTTGATGACAGAGGGAACGCCGTAGATGCTGTGGGCCACAGGGAAGCCTCGCCGCAGCTTGGAGCTGTCCTCTATATCATCGATAAGCAAACTGGCATTGTGCAGCATCTCGGTCGCCTCGATGATCACCTGGTATAACAGAACAGGAATTAATGAATACAAATTAACTATTTTGGTTTAGGTTTATTTAGGATTTAAGTATTTATAAGAATCAATGATAACGGCCGTTTTAAAAAGAAGACACTAACTTTCCCCTTTTCCAAAGGAAAACTAGTAACTTCTAGCTCTTGTGAGCTCTTGCATATATTATGCACTACAACTTGTATACAGCAGAGGGTGCCATGTCTACACTAATGTGAGGACTGTACGACCAGTGTTTTCTTGAGCAGACAAAACAGTTGCTGACTCAAACCAGACATTGGTGTGTTCAGTACACACACAGCAGTCCTGTCAAAACAAGAGACACCTGAGATGGTGCTGAACTCATGCCAGATAATGGAAAAAGCCACTTATCAATCTAACACACACCACTAGTGAGCAGTCATCCATCAGACAATGTAAGATGGCTGTGATTCATATCCACATTGGACAGAGAACAGGCAGGGGTTGCCATCAGGTGTCTTCTGTCCTGAGCTGGCAGTGCAGCCTGCTGGAGTGCTCGGCTGATTTAAAAGACGAGTGGGGTGGCCTGGTAACGAAAGCTGTTTGTATGGGGCCGGGGAGCACAAAGAGATGCTCAGTGGATCAGGCAGATGGCCAACACTGGGCCAGCGGAGGAGTTTATCGGCCAAACACAACCTTTCCCTCTGCAGGGTCCTGACACACGCTCACCCTGTAACCTCAGTGAGTCACTCATATGATAGGAACACAATCACAATCAAGATTAGAAAAATACACAACAACAACAGTAGCAGCACGTAACACAAGCATCACCAGTCCAAACTGTCATAATTAGACCTCCTGTACGTGCTGAGCACAGTGGTTACTGACCACTATACAACTGTTCCTGAGTCAGCCAACAAGACTGGAGTGAAGCCAAGGGTCTTGCTACATTACACGCCACACCTACTTGAACGTGTCAGTCCCTTTTGTCTACTGTGGCAGTTTCAGTCGTCATGTAACAATATGGCCGGTTTTGTATAATCTTAGTGTGAGCTCTATATTTTGTATGTGTGATTCTTGATGGGATGCCCCGTTTTGTTTTGGAAAATGTGTTCAGCCAAACACCTTTATTATTATAGAAATTATTTATTAAAAAAAGAAAAAAGGAAATATTTTAGGAGACCTTGCTGTGAATATAACTGCATATAAAAGCTAACCTTTTAGGAAGCCGGTCAGCTAAAGGGTGCAGGCAACTGAAGTGCACAGGGGGAATCCCAAACCTCCACGAGCTGCTCTGCAGTACGGAACACGGAGGTACATAGAGGGTTTGATTAAAAAAAAACCCACCACCAAATGAATGAGACAGTGTGCCACTGTCACTGCCTCCAACTATCTAAAGGCACGGTTGTTTCCATGGCGGCGACTTCCTGGCAGCAGTGTGCTAATGATGATGAGAGGAGTGCTCTCAGTCTGCATGATGGGTTCAGCAGGAGTTTACAGAGCTGCTCCACAGAGGGAGAGAGGGGGGCACAGGGGGAGATAGTTCTTTGATATGCAAGGTAGATTTAACTTCAAGTACCTGCTGTATAATAAAGGAAATTCTGTCTCAAGTGTATTTAACTGGAGAAAAGTAGATCTGGACATAATGTGTAAATCAGCAGACAATCGATCTATCAAACAGAGGATTATGCACACTATAAAGTAACATCTTGTTGTAGCCTTGCAGAGCCCATGTGCTACCAAATGTTAGCACTTCACTCAAACACATAGCTGCACGTGATTTTTTTTCGTTTTTTCGTAAAAAGCGACTGTGAATGGTTTGCAAACTGAAGTCATTCATTTTGAAAACACACACACACACACACGCACGCACACACACACACACACCACTGTAATAATAAAGAGTGAGATGAATATTGTTGCGGTTGGAGAGTTGATCTTTATAATACTGAATAATCCCTCAGCAGAAACAGACAACTTTATTACTGCATTTATTACAAGCAAGCACTTGTTTGTTTTTTAACAGAAGCCCAATGGTTGGGTGGGCTTTAATTACACACTGGAAGACAGAATATGTAGAAGAAAACAGTGCGAGCTCTGAGCTTGTAGAACTTAGGTTCCTGTTTGGGGAGAGTCAATAAAACATTTAGGACAAAGACACGACACCTGTAGCAGACAGCAGAACTAATGAGACCTGACAGGCTCAGCACTAAGCATACTGCACCATTAAAGTGTGCCCACACCCATTCATCTCCATATCTTCATTACTGTGTGAGGGGACACTTTTTAACCACTACTATCAGTGTAAAATGCCAATGGTCTCATGTCCCTGAGGAAATGGTGGCAACTGTCCTGCTTAGTAAAACCAAAATAAAAAAGGGATAGCTGTGCTTCAGTATGGTAAAATAATGTAGTATGTTACAACACAGAGGCGTATGCTAGTCTCAGAACCTGGCAGATGAGACTTGTGCTAATTCGTAGTTGAAAGAGGTGACTGGGAACATAAGAAGTTGGCTTACGAAGGCTTATGGAGAGACATTCCAATTCTAAAATAATGTTTTTAGGATAAATATGTGACTATGCCTTTTAAGCCTTGGAATCAAATTGATTTCTCAACAACTGGCTTAACAGTAGCTCATACGCGGCCAGTTAAAAAGATTAATGAATAATTTAATGACACCTTAACTCACAGGGACATCGTTCTTTCACTCTCTCCAGAAACAAAATACCACCTTTTCTTATTAGAGACTCAGCTGGATGGAGACCATGCCTAATACAAGCAGATTCCTGTGCACTGATGGGCTTCACACCAGAGCCCGTTTAAATTATGCTCTTTTCAGGTGATGAGGAGGAATATTAAGAGACAAATGGAAAATGGCAGACAGATGATAACATGGGTGAATATTCAGAGAGAGAAAAAACTGCTCTTGTTGTCTAAGTTGCCAGTTCTCTAAGCAAAAGCAGGAGGGATGAAGTTGACTGTCACATGACTGTCCTGTCGACAGTCTCATCGAGGCAAAGTCATGTGCCAACACTGGAAACAGAAACTGATGAGATTGGAAAGTACAGCAGAGTGAATTCAGCAAATAAAGCCATACACGCCGCTTTGAAAAGTTTTAACCGACAAACAGCTTTTCTGCACCATCTGCCTCACACATTTCTACACAAAAAGTTACAGTCATTACAGTTCATTGTTACTAACAGTCAGTCACTGTTAGTAATCTCTCCAGTCTCTATAAGCAGAAGTGAAAACGCTACTGTGGCAAAGATCCTTAATGTTATTAATCTTTTTTAAAAAAGAAACGTTGGTTAAATGGTGAGGTCTGTCCTCTTAGATTAATGGGAACGTATTTCTTATTCACAGATATGAATATGACTCTATTGTATCATACTTGAATGTCTTGGGTTTTTTTTGTACTGTTGCCCATAATAGTACTGCCAGCTTTGGACTGTTTTATTTTCTCACATGGTTCTAATGACTCCTCTTAATGATATTATTACAATAAATGTGCACCCACTGAATAACTTGACAGCTCTGAGCTAAGTAAAGTGAAATGGTTGATGTAACAGCTACCTTGTTAGAAAAAGGCTTTTCAAAATGAAGAACAAAAAAAAAGTAGTGCATGTAGATAGGAGATATTTTCACAGTGGGAAGGATTTCTGTTTGATTATAGTAATTATGTTTCAGGAGGCTACAATACACAAAAGGCTCAATCAGTGACTTTTTGTCAAATAATAAGTGCAAGTATTGTGTTAAATTCATTTGTTCTGAGGCTGCATGTTTTGTAAATTAATCATTGTTGCTCCTTAAGGTTATAGGAGCTCCCTGTTCTGCTTAATTACTGTAACTCCAAGCAGTTAAACCTCACAATCATTGTGCTTAACAGTTACAGGCAGCAGTGACCAACTCAATGCAATCTGCCAGCTTTGCATCGTAAAGCAAATGAAATGAAGCTGACAGGGAAAGCTGCATTTCTCCCAAACAAATAAATAATTGCATTAAAACCCAAGCTTTACATTCTGGTTAATGTAAACTGCTTGTTCAAGGTGAACATATCATCATTTTACCTTCCTGAAGTTTGCAGATGCACATTTGGCAATGGAATGAAAAGAGATTTGTTTCTCACCTGCAGTTTGTCCTCTGGAACATTAAGCCAGTGGTTAAAAGCTTGTGCGAGTTTTGTCCTTACTTGCTTTCCTGAGATAAAGAGCAGAAAAACAAAAGTTCAATACTTAAATAAATCTCACACACTCTCACAACCATTATGACACTGACCTCAACCACATTGTTATAGACATTAGAAGTTCTGACACACTGCTTTACTGACCAAATATCAGCACAACACAGATTTACACTATCACAACATGGTGACAGCTATAAAAAAACGTGTAATGCCTTTACACATAAATTGATATTTTCTGTAAATATTTCTGCTGTGTATACTCCTCAGCCTTTTATCATTTTAAGGCATTATGCTGATGCCATGATCTCACGTGATTAACATAAAGTGATCTATGTGCTTATCAGCTGCATAAACAGCTTCTGATAACCTTTCAGCTTTGTCTCTCCTCTTCTACTACCGTACAGACAGTGATGATGAAAAAGACTCACCTGGTAGTTGTAACAAGTATTTGTATGGCTCCAGTAGAATTCGCTCTGAGGCTTTGTCCATTGCTTCAAGTTTACGAAAATCTATATTGGAAGATAAACAAAACAAAAATTAAGGAAAACCTAAGACTGTTGTTTCTAAAGGATTGTGGCTACATGCATCGTAGACCACCTCCATACATGATGTAAGTGACTGAATGTTAAATGAATCCAAAATGCATCTTGTATGCATTAACCCCTGTGCTTTAGCTGTCCACTTATAATCACGTTACTCAAAATGGATGTTAGTACCAGAACTGAACAGGGCCTATTAAATCATGGATGGAAATGCCCTCTTAAAGTGGAAGCTAAACCAAGCATAAGCACAACAGACCAGCAGGAGTTAGTTTTACAAAGAAATTTTACTGTTTTATGCCAGTGAGATAGGTAACAATACCTAACATAGCATTTTGAATAATTCATTAATGAAAATAATGTTTAGTCGGATTGTAATTATACTTTTATACACTTCTTCTTTAAATATGCAGATAATTAAGATACAAGAACTAAAAATGTAAAGATAATATTCTGTTGGAAAAGCGTTAGATTAAAAAGAAGGCTATTCATCCAAACCAAACAGAAATTCTGTGATTTTGACAAATCACATTCATGACTTCCAGGGTGGGTGTTGGGATGCATTAAGGACCCATAAAATCCCCTGGACACACATTAAAAAGATGACTAGATATGTTAAAACAATCACATTAAGCGTGATGACTAATGAGGAGAAATGCAGTAATAAAATTAGAAAGGTGGGGGGCTGTCAGTGGCAGTAAATCATTCAAATATATTCAAATATACACAATTCAGTTCAGAAAGAGAAAGCTGTAAGTTGTTTTTCATCAAGTTACAACACACACACAAGTACAACGTTTTTAAAAGTAATATAATAATAATATAAAATAATATTATAATTCATTGTGCAGTGTACCAATATGAGATTAATTGTTAGAAAGTGAAAAACATGCAAATATATTAGTAGAAGGGAGCTCTGAGACCACATAGCTCCACCAAGGCAAAAGTATTATGTCTACAAGTTACACAGTGAAATAAAACACTGAATTGCCAGTTTAACTGGATCTTTCAAATATTTATTTTGTTCTTCCTCGCAACATGCCACACCCTACCATTAAATTAAAATACAGTACTCTTGAGCGTTTCAGTTTTAGTTGACAGGAAAAAAACAATGAAAATATAAACTTTTTGGTAAAGATAATAACACAATGTATCATCCTCTAACAAGGCACTCACTATTCTCGTCTTGGTCCTATACATTAAGACACTGACAATCCCACTTAATTATTATTAACAATATCAGTTAAGTAATATTAATGATAGTATACATTAATGAAAAATATATAGACCCTTTGAAATTGAGGGATAAATTGATTCCACCAAAATTAGTAGAATATTGCAAACCTATAGAGAAGTGTGAAGTGTTTTGAAAAGAATGCTTGTTGTCTCACCATGTTAAATAACAGAATCAGTTTTGTTACTTAACTTTAGTTATTATAGCAACATTATGCATATGCTATATTTATATTATACATACATAGCAGCATGACAAAATTAAAACTCTTTATCCTGCCAATGTCAGGCACGGTCCTAAACGCCACCCACCTTTTCTGAGGTTTGTCGGTTCTCAATTCCTGTAGCAAACTGCTAATTAGCTTGCGTTAGCAGGCTAACATACGACTGCCAGTGTACCACGGATCAATAACCCTTTCTGTCGTCGTCGAAATAACTCCCACTTCAGCCCTGATCGACACACGTTATTACTAATACATCGACACGTTCATATAGTGTTTAGATCCATGTGTTACTGGCCGCATAACCGGTTGCTATGCCACACAGCTACTGCTAATTTAGTCCACTGTGACAACACCGCTTCGACCCAAGCTAGGGCTGGTGAGGGAAATATATATGCTATGGTTTCTTACAGAGCAAGCGCAGAGTACGTGGAGACTGTAACATGGTTGCCCCGAAAATTGTGAGTTGAAATTATACTTTCACGTTGCCCGGTAGAAACACTACACGTGCGGAGATATACGTAAAGCGCGACTCTGCGCTGTCGGGGCACGCTGTAGACCATATCGAATACATCTATGTGCTCCTCCGCTAAAGGTTGTAGTTTTCTGCATTTTTTTCTCCCTGTATTGTGACAACCAACCAGTAGAATAGTTCTTACGTTTAACATGGATATTTTTCTCCCATATCAGCCAATTCATTGGTGCTATGGTGTTGCCATTCACTTTGACATCCAATCGACGAGCGTGTATTTGTTAGAGGCGGGGCTGACAGGGGCGTCAATCATTCTGAAGGGGCGGGGAAAGGATCACAGAAAGAGCTAGGCTAGAGGAGCTACTCAAGACAAACAGCAGCGCTCTGCGAAAACGACTTTTTCCCATCCGCATCCAACATCAACTGGGAGCCAACGGACGACGCTAAAGCATCTCAGATTTCTCACATAAATGTTCCTATGGATTACTAATACATCTTCGTCGAAAAACAGAGGTCTTTCTCAACTTGACAGCATATGTAAGTCTGTTTTTGCTCGGCAAAGCCGTCGCTATTTTGAACATTTTCACTCGCTTGCTCGCCTGCCGCTACCAAGCCAACCTTGACGTTAGCTAACTTGTTAACTAATGCTGCGATGTGTTTAGGAGGGGTTTAAGAAATGAATGAATTAGGGGACTGGGCAGCAAACAGCTAACGGTTGAGAATGGAGAGAACAACTTTGTTCCTGCTCGGTATCAAAGTTAAGCTGTAGCTAGCCTAATTAAGCTGATGAACACAGTGAAAGGTTATGCTACTCCGGGGGTTGAATAGTTTCGAGCTTGCACCGGGGTGTTGTGTTGTTGAGCGGAGGAATCCTGGGAGAGAGGGGTTGTCGTCGAGCAGCGCCTGTCATGGTGTTCACTAAGAGCCGTCAAAAGTGATATTACACTAAACCGTCGGCGACCTGTGTTCGCTTGACGTCGTTGCGATGTGTGCTTTGGCTACCATCGAACAAATGGTGTAGTAGTTTCGCAGGTACATTGCAATGTCGGGTTTTTCTTTTGTGCCCACGATACGGTTAGCTCCTCGCCTTTGACTTGTCCAGTGCGGGCTGGAGAAGATGGACTACCCTGTGTGGAGGAACTCGGCCGTCTGAGCAGTCGTGGCATGATAACCAGATTCGAGGTGGACTATTTCCCCTCTGCCCGACAGGAGTTGTGTTATTCTCAGTGTCGTGCGTGCGTGACCAGTATTTTGCACATTTCCGTGACAGGCAGCATCACCGCCGATGAACGGACCGAGCAGGCATCGTTGCTAAAGAGCTTTAAATCGGCTCGGAGCAATGTAGCACTGGGGGAAAGGTGATCGAGGCTCGGGCTGTTTTGTATTGTTGGCGGTGGTCATTCACTCTCTTGCAGCGGCAGGTCTAACAAATTGTCTGGGGCGGATGACATTGTATCCCCCGCGATCATTCACCGCGTCTAAGAGCCACAGATGAGGGCTGCGACCTTGGCTCCTACTACAACAATAAAAACGTTGTAGACGTTAATGTGATGTCGCTGCTTTACCAGCTTCCCTCTAGCGTGACCTTGTTGCGAACCGCTCCGTCGACTTGTTTCTTTGTCAGAGGCAGTCTCACTCAGCGTTAGTGAGCAGTCAGCGAAACGCCAGACCAGGCGAGAAAGGGAACATTAATATGGAGAAAGAAAGTGACTTTGAGCGGGGCTGCGTAGCCGATAGTCACTTCCTTTAACTTGACGACGTTACCACGACGCGGCTTTAATATGTCATTTCTCTAAAGGTCTGGTTCGGTGGCCGTGTTGTCTGCCCGCAAGCAATGTTATTATCGCTCTATTTCTGCCGCCGAGTGCACTCTGCGCAGAGAGCAGCGCACCGAGACGAGGCACAGACACGGAAAGGAGACCGAGCGGCGTCGAAGCAGTTTCCCTCTTTAGAACAATGTAAAATAACCGAGAGAAACGTCTCCGGGAGAGAAATGGCTCTGACGGGGGCAAGTGAATCGCCACCACGGTTCCCACAATTCCCAGTGTTTGTGCGCCGAAGTGTGTTTTTTAGCCGCCTGTCAGCTACAGAAATGGCGTCATCCTCTGCTGTAGTGTTGCTATAGTCAGTGCAGTGCAGACAGCGGGCACACCACGCTGCCGTATTCAGAGATCCGAGCACCGTGCGGCTTTTGCACAGTCTATCGCTTCGCCAACGGCTGCTCCATTTATCCGTGTATCTGTGCACCCCGAAAGAGGAAGTCGCCTCTCTGGCCAGCGACTGGTCACTTGACGTTTGCTCGCCCTTCGTGGCCACAAGCCTAGTGTGACTGCTGATGGACTGACTACAGCACACTGGGCATTACATAAACGGCTTTGAGGGCTGTGCGAAAGAAAGCGATCTGCCCGCCTCGGCTTACTTTGCTACACAGATATTGTTGGGAATGTGGCTCGAAAGCTCAAACACGCACAGCACCTGTCCGTCGCCTCAGTTATCGTTATTCGTGCAAACGATCTATAAACTTTTCTGAAATCAATCGCAGGATTGTATCGGGATGAGTCCCCGAAAGGAGATTTGACGTGCGGACGAGGTGTTTCTCTAAGCACTGTAAAGTGTCCATCCACCGCCCAGCGTTTTTCATGGGATCCATCGGTGTGGCAGAAGAAGTGATGTCATCATAACAAAAGCCTGTCTTGATCGGCAGACTGAAGTTGCCACAATCTGTGATGCCTAACAGCTTCTCCAACCTCTGTTTCCAGCTCCAGATTCGTCGCACTGGTCGCTTAGGGGACTCATTGACAGATGAAGGTAAGGACCTAAATATCTCTTGAGCACTTTTAATGCCAGAGGAAACTCAACTACTTCATTAAATACTTCTGCTTTAGTCCTAGCTTGTTTTCATGTTCTCTTTAAGCATGATTTAAATGAATACCCAGGTCCTATTGTTTTCAACTGGCTAGTGTGAACTTGTAGTACATGTCAATTTTGGTCCTGTTCAAACACAAGGAACCAAGTGTAGTGGACATGGCCAAAGTAATACATTTATTTGATAAGCATGGTATTGAGTTTCCAGTGGCTTCAGCTGTATTTTCAAACACAATTTGGGGACTGTGATGGTGATGTTATGCTCTTGTTATTGGATTATAAGATGAGCTGGGATCTGGATGTGTTGTGATAAATGTGAATTTCATTTTTAAAAATCTCTTTCATAGTGACTGCCAAATTGTATAGCTAAATGTATTGTGTCTAATATATTTAACAGCTTTGTTATTGTTTCACTTAGTCCCATTCAATCAGAATTTTACATCAGTCATTGTTTTGGGAGATTGGCTGTGATACAAGCTCACAGTTGTGGTTGTTATTATGACTGCAGGCTGGTGTGGCATTTGTTGTCATGTAAGCCATATGTAAAGTCACAACTTTGCAGAGTCGTTCACTTTGAAATTAATTGTGATGAGCCAAAGAAACTAAGCGAAGTGTGTGCATTTTACTGGAAAAAAGCATATTCAGTGCACATTGCTTACAATTCACAGGCTTGTGTTGTGAGGAATGAAATCAGCAGATGTAAGCATTTTGATAAGCTTTAGTTGTTGGTAATGATTTGTAGTCTTGTCAGTTTGCCTCTAATCATTGTTATACTTGTTGTGGTTGATATGGTATCACTGCCCACTAACACACATGTTAGCAGTCTGCCAAAGTATGCAGTTAGGTGATGCAAAATTGCCCCTAGGCACACCAAGTATCAAGTATGAAAACAGCTACAAAATTTGACTTGTTTGTTTCTGTTGCATTATAAAATTTGTCAAAACCAGGAAAAATAGGGAAACTGAACCTATGTCAGAAATGTTTCTGCTGTCTGTATTCATATCCGTCCTGCAGTGTTGACTTGAAGTGCTGAAGGATTCGTGGTTATATAATGGCTTTTTTGTTATGCAGGAAGGTAATGGAATTCTGATTGCTGAGACTAGAAATGCATTTCAGTCATCAGAGCATCAGGGTGCAGAATATGTGGATACACAAGTGGTTTACAGATACCTCTTAATTCACACCTTAGGCTTAGCTTTGTTGCTTAACTTCCTACAACTGCCTTCTGCAGTGAAACTTAATTTGTGCAAATTCATTTACCAGGCCCCATGAACATTTTGCAGTAATTATTATTTCTAGCTGGGTAGTCCCCTGTCAGATTTTACCTTTCATTTATCTGTCTGTATGTGACTGTAAGGTAGTGTACCTTTTAGTAAACGAGTTCAACAGATGTTCTTCCTATTACATGTAAGTGACTTGTAATACTGGCTACGCATCAACATGCAAAAGATAGTTGTATAACTTCTGTGATGTGGGAAAATAATCCTTATGATGTCATCAGGGTTATCTGAGCTTGGGCACGAGCCTTACAACATGAACTACGAGTTACACGTTCTGTGAGGTCTGTTAGAATTTGGCATAGAGGCAAAAGGTCAGAATATCCCTTCTGCTTCAAATTTTAAGTTTATGAGTTTCCTTAACGTTTATGGAATTGCACTACAAAATTGCTGGCATGCTCCTTTAAGCAACTGCTTATTCCAAGTTGCTTCAGACTTTTTTGTAGAACTGTGAATATATGTCGAATTCATTTATTCACCTCCAAGTGGAATTGTAAGTATTTCTTTAGCACTGAAAATATTTATAATATAACAGCGTCAATAAAAAGCACTGCAAACGAGAGATAAAACCCATTCTGGAGTTCTGTGCAAAAAGTGTATTTACATCCCTGGGTTTTTGCTACATGTAATTGATCGTGGTGCACCGCCACGGCAAAATAAAAGCTGCAACACCTTCAGAATGATGATTTTTTTTTAGATGTTAAGACAATGTAAAGTATTATTAGTATATACAGTATACCAACACCAGAGTCACCACCTGCCTGTCTGGTTGTGACGTTACTGCGAAAGACGAAGAGAGACAACAGTCCGAAGTAGAAAGAGAGAAAAGGGTGAAAGAAAGGCACCCAAGCTAGGTTAATTTTGATTAAAGTGCTCTCAAGTCAAGCTGCAAACTGTGTCATTAGATTAGGCAGTTGTGTATATACTTTTGCTGCTTTTGTGTATATAGTAGTATAGAGTTTGCACCCTCCACCCCCCAAACCTATGCCACAGTTTAAAAAATCCTGGAGGAAGCACTGCATCCTTATTGTTGCTTGTGTGCTGAGTAGTCAAGATAAGCAACTGTGATTAATAATAAAAACTTCTAGAATTTTTTGTCATCACCCAGAAATTAAACACAAAATTTTATTACAGATTTCAAAGGCCTGCACCAAACTACACTGAATTACCCTAATTTTTTAAAGACTAAATGGATAAACAAAAGGTTTTCAGATGATTGTTTTCTAGTTTAAAGCTGCTATGGCATTGCCAAGGCAACTCCTGCTGAAGCACCAGTCGTTGGAATTGTGGTGACTCTGGTTTGGACAAAGAGGTGATTCACAGCAGGATTATAATACGTGTGCGCTAGGCTGGGAGGGGGCTTAATTCTTCCTGCATGCCTCTTGCGTGCTCCTTTGTTCGGCCAACAAGCCTATTGATTATAGCGCGATATAATGGGTCAAAAAGTACTGTTAATAAAATTTGAGTTATGCTGCCCTGTGCCTCAATCGTCATTTTAAAACGGTAGCTCTTTTGTGACATGAATTGATTGTGATTTTTGCAGTGAAAATTAGTGATTTATTACATCAATTTATATTGTTGTCTAACTTCAAACTTCCAATATTCAATAGCAACACATTCATATAACAACAGCATTTGTAATTTAATTATTAGACTCTGATTGTCTTTAAAAGACTGATCTAAACAGTAAGATGGATGCAGTAACAAGCCTGGCCACTAATTTAAATTGTGTAGTCTGTAACTGCAGTTGAATCTTCTCTCCATCATGTCTTATGTATTGAGTGTTAATTGTTGTTAGTAATAGTTAATTATTAATTATAAGCAGTTGTTGAAGAAGTTGTGCTTTAAAACTTCAGTATCACTGTTTTTAAATCTGTTTTTGGCAATGAAAATGTACTTAAAGTTAGGAAAGTAAAAGTACGATACGATATTGTATTGGTACACAGAGTTTGATGGAAGCATGTAATTCTAACACTAATGTGTTGGTGGTGTGCCGGATCAGCTGTAACCAATTAATATGATGGCAGGCCTGAACTAAAATTGGCTGTCATCTGTTTGTGTGCTCTCTGCACACCGCTCTCTTGTCAAAGATATTTCACCAGGCATGAACTGCCACGCAGTAACATCACTCTATAACCACGAGTGAACAGTGTGCTTACGCAATTCCGATAAATCCAAACCAGAGTGAGACATCTTAATGTTTTGCACCTTGTCTCTGGAGATGGCATTCTCCAAACTGACCTTTCATTCATATCATCTCAATAAATTAGGCCTACAGAGATGATAATTTCGTACCATAACCTTCAGTATTCGGATCAAGAAGCGCTAAAGATCAAGGGGTGTGAGATTAACAAGTCCACAGCTATGTTATATCAGTATGTCAGCTACACAGGTTGTTTATTTCATATTTAAGTAGTGTAAAAGACCCAGTGGATGATGCCATTTACAAACCAAGGGTGCCATGTGAACCTCCTTGAGATGTTCATATTGGAAACACATGAGTGAACATGGCAATCAAATTTTAACAGCTGTGTTTGAGAGGCAGACGAAATATTTGAAGAGGCCGCTGCAAGTCAGTTAGTTATCAGTGGGTGTCTTTATGCTTCTAAGGGATAGCCATCCGGAAACAGCCCATGGTCGGTTGAGAAACTGACAAGGGATTCCATGAGCATAACAAGGACTTGCACCTTAGCCAATCACAATCCATAGTTTTACATGCATTGCTCCACAACTACGCTCTCCATATTTTTTCCTACAGCTTTAACCTTTTTATAGCTGCCAGAAATTCTGAAAGTCTTTTTACTGAGTAGTGGAATGAAAATCCTATTGTCACTGATGCTGTCCAAGAAATGCACTATAAGCAGTGGCTTATTTCAACTAGCACTCTGTGGACTGGGCTGTTACATTTTTCATGACCTGGGACCTCTTTATTGAACAGAAATGGATCTCGTGCTGCTGTTGCCAGTGTCACTCCAGTATATTTTTGTATTTGTAAAGGTGGAGTAATTTCAGAGCACTGGTCAGATGTAGCAGCATTGCCTGTATTGTTCCTCTGACTACAAAGGCTTATATACTGAGTAGGCCTTGGTTTATTAGTAATCAGCGAGGCGCTAATACAATTTAAATAGCCTGTATCACTCAATAGCCATAGGGTACTTTATGGCCATCAGTCTAGTGTACATTTAATGTTAACTAATGTGATAGCAGTGCATGTCAGACTTATGTACAGTTACCACCACCATCACAAATTATGTACAAATACAATCAAACAGTTTAGACTTTTTTATGTCCATGACAGCCCCAGGTGTGTTCTACTGCCCCACGCCAAGTGACATTTGTATGAGTTTAGTCACATGTGCCTGTAGAGCATTTTCCACATCAATGGCACTACGTAAATACCCAGAAAAACCAGGTCTTAATTATATTACTGCTATTACCATTTAGTTTACTTTTGCATGGAGTATTTGAAATGGAGCGTGAGGCTGCTGATAAATATTGCTGTGCCTTTTTTATGATACAACCTTTAGCCAGAGCATGTCTTTTTAAGTGCATGGTGTTAAATTTTGAGTAGCTGGGTGGATGATGCACATCCCAGAGGCACAGGAATTCCACCTCTCTGAGCTTAGTCATCTCAATTGGTCGATTCCGCAAGCAGTAGAAATTTTGTCTGTCATTCCACCCAAGCTGGGGCAATGAAAATAAAAAGAAGTAGCCAATGTTTTTCTTCAGACAGCTGTAGGCTAAATGGCAATCCAAGAAAATGTTTTTTTCCCATAGTTCAAGCTGAATGCAGGGATGTGGGGCATTTTCACTGTAAGCAAAACTTCGTACTCCATTTGTGTTGGCATGTTTGTATGAAAAATGCAAATCTGGCCTCAGTCGTGGTGGTAATCGCCCCTGGCTTGTTAAGTTTCGGAGGTCTGGCAGGCACAGCTGTCAAGATAACCCAAGCTGCCCCCTGTGACTCAGTTGTAAGACCTTTCCTTTAAGTAGAACAGATGAACAGGCCTAAGGCAGGGGCAGCAAACAGACACAAGTATTGGTGTGATAGTTGGACTGCCACTGTTCCAGTTCCTCTTTGTGTTGTAGCCACGACTGACAAGAGAGTGGGTTAGCCAGTGGAAATGGCTCCAGCATCATGTAAACCTGTTGCTGGCATGGGCAGCAGGTGCTGAGGCCAGACTGCACTAAAGACAAATGAGCTGTTTATCTGAGAGTTGGGGAGGCTGAAGTGTACTGGTCTATGCCCCTGAATCCCATCTGTCAAATTTTGGGCTTGAATGTGGCACACACATCTAAGGGATTGATTTTATAATTTTACTCTGCTATGATGTTTTGATGAAAGGAACACTTCACCACTTTTATAGATATACATCTTACCATTACAATTTTCTTAAAGTAATAAATAAAAACATCATGCCAGTCCTTTTACTGCTGTACTGGATTGCAGTACTTTATCAGTATCACAGTACTTGTAATTTATCATGCCAATTTGAAGATCCTAATGGTATGCTAGCCATACTTTTGTAGTCCTGCATCATGATTAGCAGAGAATTATTGTAGTAACACTTGTATGAGCATGGTTGTTGTGTCAGCAGTAGTTGTCTGCCTATCCACATAATCTTCACCTCTGTTGATGTCTCATAATGAAGTATCTTACATGTGTGGCCTTGAAATGCTTAGTGCCTTATTTGTCTGTCAGGTTAGATTGATGAGGGATGTGAGACTCTTGTGTTCATTTGGATAATTGAATGGTGTAATCAAACTGCGGTTCCACCCATTGGTCTGATTTATCAGGAAGGGCAAGATATTGCTTGTGTATATGCTGTAAATTCCCCGCTGTTGCAGTTGCCTTGGAGACATTGCAGCGTTCATTCAGAAATGTGCACCTGTTAAATGTTTCTAAAAGAGAGGCAAATGAAGCAGCTTCCCATCTTTCCAGATGCTGCTTTCTTCACTATTATTGGCAATTCTGTTTGTTTTTTATGTTTCATGCCTCTCAGTAGTTTGCACATACTCAGTAACTGAGGCAGAGTCATGTTTACATGAGAGAAGTAGGTCACCATTGACAGGTGTTGTACCTGCTGCGTTATAATAAATAAAGTATCTGACTTGGATAAAGATGTATAGAGGTGATAAAACCAGCAGCTGATTGCATTGGGCAAACAAAAATATGAACCCACAGAGAGTTAAAACATGTCAGGGGTCTCATATTCACAAATGTGGACATTCAGACTGCACAAGTATGTGCTGCTGAGGCCTACAGCATCTGGTGTCAGTGATTAGTTCCTCCCCACTGGTTTCAGTGCTGCTAAATGCTGGTGTAGTTTTTAGTTGGAATGGCAACCTGTACGCTCTTTGCCTTCCTCGTGGGAACAATGAACAGCTGTTAGAAAGCTAGGCACGGCACCTAAGAATTACATCTGTGATTGGAAAAAAATTGTACAGTGGAGAAGGATAAGCGGTAGAAAATGGATGGATGGACACACGGAAGTTGAAATAACACAACACAACACAACACAACATGTACTGTTAACTTTCTGTCGTGGATTTTGGAAATAAGATTTTAAATTTTTAGGAAGCTTGTTCACTACACTGTTCATTACTACTCTACAGTTACTCATTAATTTATTCAGAAAGGAAAAAATGTTTTCTTGTTCAACACACTACTAAAAATGTAAATGCATAGTTTAGCACAAGCGACTGGAAGCTGATATTTTCCTCACTTGAGTTGAAACCTGTAGCCAGAAGTGTTAGCCAAGTGCATGTACGACATTGCAACTTGTCTGTGTCATGTCAGCAGCAGGAGTGTGGCCCACTTTAGATCTTATTCTAGAAAGATGTCTAAATATACCAGTTATGCCTTTCTCAATCCTTAGTGAACCCACCCATTTTCTGCCCTCATCCACATCTTTTCTGTGTGTACCCTACCCAAGTTGCAAATCTGTTTTTGGTGGTGGTGGGGGAGTGATAGGCATCTTATGATGATACATGATAGTGCTATGTGTTTCAGATAGCTTCTTCTGTAATCATCAAAGCAATAGAGAAGTGGCCTTTTTGTTTGCTCCCTCAGTGGCTTGTTTTTCAAAATCCCAGAGCAGATGGTCTGTTTTCTGTGGATGAATCACTGAGCCGGGTGCATTTTGCATACCAGGCCTAGACTATGTGACGCTGGGATGTGTGTCCCCCTGTTTTAACTGGAATAATACATATGTCAGAAAACACACTCGCACACTTTGAGTCAACACATTGTATTGACCAGATGTGTGTGTTATGTTGTGTTTAAATGTTTATATGTGTATTTTCTTTCAGACTCTGGAGGAGCCCCCCTACTTGACAGTAGGGACAGATGTGAGTGCCAAGTACAGAGGGGCTTTCTGTGAGGCCAAGATTAAGACAGCCAAGAGGCTAGTCAAGGCCAAGGTAAGTCCCATTTCAAAATGCAAGATCCAAAAATTAAAATTAAAAATGTAGTGCGTGTGTGTGCGTATTGTATTATAGCAGTGCTGGAGTTTTGTCTGTGATCATTCAGCTTAGCTTTAGTTGTGATCCACGGTGGTAATATGGGGAGATGACCATCATGTTCCAGGATTGCTGGAATGATTAAAAGAGGTTCAAATAGACTAATTCTCAAGATGTGCATGTAAATGATACCTGATGTTGCCAAAAATCCAGATGGGTTGTTCACTTGCTGGAGCACTACCACCTGGTTTAGGTTGTTAGTACTGCTCATACAATCGAAAAATTGATCAAGGGGCTCCATTGTGACAGATGCAGGGTCTGGCCAAGCCCACCAGGTACCCATTGCATCCTCAGGCATCAGTCTAACCCACAGCTTTCATGTTTCCCTACTGGTTTCATGCCTTGCTGATGAAGGCATTACATGATGCACATAGTACTGTATCTCATTTCCCAGTAGGGCTGGAGCATCTGGGTAATACAATAGAGACATATCGCTTGTCTCTCGTCCTGCAAGAGTGTGTGGGAGGAACAAAGAGTGGATGCTGACTTTTTCACTGTGTCAATGCACTATAGTTCCCCATGTTGAGACAATAGAGCAGCAATGGTCTGCCATTCTGGCATACCGGCTAAAATCATCAAATGATGTGCCATCTTGTCTCATGCTGATGTTCTTGGTTAAAATATTAATAGCAAAAATGAATGAGGATAAAAGAATAGTCTGGGCTCATAAATTAATTACCATACTAAAGCGTCAAAGCTTGGGGTTTGTTTTTGAGCAGCTGAATTAATAAATGCAAGTTCTGTGTCACAAATGCTGAAACATGACCTTATTCAGCGGTTTGTTGTGAATCTCAATAAGTTACTATTTAGATTGTTGCTTCATTAATCTTTGCTTATTTATCAATAGCTGAGAGTCAGTAGTTCCAGCCAATGTTGCTTGTGTCATTTGAGTCATTTTAAGAAAAAGCTTTGGATATATCATGGCTCAGTAACTATCAGTGTTACAAAGAATAGTTGCATAGTACATTTTCCTACTAATTTCCCCTTTACATTTCACAACAGTATGCTGATGAAAAAAGTACAATTTTATTCTCAAAAGCAGATTCCTATCTACATTAACCAAAAGGTGAGGAATATATAAAGAAACTTCAATGTCAGTGTTTGTAGAGCGTTTGCTGCCTCAACAGGTCATTTGTTGTAATGTTACTGCTGTAATAATGCCTGGATTTCCAGAAGGAAAATCAGAGCAACGTTTGGCTCCATTACCATCACATGTAATTGAATATAGAATATAGAATATTGAATATAGCTATTTTTTAGTTTTATCAGAATTATTGTTTAGTGTCTTATTTCAATATTTGGTAAGTTTAAGTGGTTACAGTTTGGGTGGCCTGTTACAGACCTCTGTATTAACAAAGCGTACAGTTGGGAGGTTATCAGTGTTTAAGTGTCATTGATGCTCAGTCTGTCTGTATGTGGAGAGGGGAGCCTCATGCTCGTCTTGGTAGAATGTCATTATATCCATAACTGGTGATATGTTACCACAGGATGCTTTTCATTCTTTTTTTATTCTTCTTCACACGTCCTTCTCAATTCAGTGACAGTGTTTCTTTCATCTTTCTTTCTGCTGTGTTTTGTTTGAAACAGACTCAAGAGGACTTTGTCTGAATCTGTTACCTTGAGGCTTGTTTTTTGAGATGGGGTGCTTAGCATATTTTTCTGCCCTTTATATGATGGTTACTTCTACACCAAAGTCAATAAAAGTGGTTCATCAATTGTATTACTGTTTTACCAGCACATGCTCTTAGAAACTACTCCAGGAGTAGCACATGAAGATTTTGACATATGAAGTAGGGAGGGGCATCTGTAAGGCTGTATGGTGTTGTGTTGTTATTTAACACTTTGCACACATGCTCCATGAAAAATCTGTGAAAATAATTGGCTGTGTGTGTGTGCGCGCGTGTGCGTGTGTGACTGACTGTTCGTTTCTGTCCGTCAGTGTTGCCAGGTCGCCATGCAGATGCAAAATTGCCACAGCATGATCAGATTATGATTTACCATGGCTCAGTTATGGGAGGCTGCAGATGCTTAGAGGGGGGGACGGTCAGCTACTGTAGCCCCTAACATTCAAAACAGAAGCTAGCCGCAGTTGGTGTCAGCAGTCGCTGCACAGTTGTCTAGTAGTGGGCACTCACTCGATAATGTCTAAAATGACCTGTAGTGTTACATATCCACTCACATTCTACTGCCTGATGACACCAACAACTCTTTGCCGGTGTGTTATCTCAAACCTGTAACCTACAACAAACCTGCCACGCTGAAATAGTCCATCATTGTAATCAGCATATCAGCAGTTATAAAGTCTAACAGTATTAGCAGGGATGTGCTTCCTGTTTGAAGTGAAAGATTGATGTGCCCTGGTCAGGCCTTTGGGGAATTGTTTGCTTATTCTTGTTACTGATTCTCCTCCCCTGTTGCCTCCCCGTTCCCCAGGTGACCTTTAAACCAGATCTGTCCACAGCTGAGGTCCATGATGAAAATATCAAAGGACCACTAAAGGTAAGGCTGGAAGGATGCAGGCGACTGATGTTATAGTCCAGATAGATGGACCATTGTTATGACACACATACTGGCAGATAATATTTTGTTTTTTTTAAAGATGATCCTGCTTGTCTAAACGTAAAATTAAATGGCATTTCTTTGTAGAAAACACATAAGAGCATCAGGCAGTGAAGCATTTGCTTTGTAATATAATCTTAATTCAGCAGCAATATAGTTGGCTCATTACTTGAAAAAATTATTATAATTAGCATATTGACATGCCAAATAACAACAGTGATTCCATCTAACAGGTGGGTGCTGTTGTTGAGGTGAAGAATCAGGATGGTGTTTACCAGGAGGCCACAATCAACAAGCTGACTGATGCTAGCACATATACTGTTGGTAAGTCAATAACAAACCACCTGCTTTTCCTCCTTTTTTAAAGACTTTTCTTACAACAGCTTTGTAAAACATGTTTGTGTACAACCAAACGTGTCAAAAAACAAGGATCCATACATTCCTGATGAGTGAGCATTCCTAAATTTGTGCACTGTTGTGCCTGGCACCTGATCTGTCGGTACAGTTTGGATTGGTAACTTTCTGCACCCCATGACTGAAAACAGCATGTCCTGTATTTGATGTGGTGTCCATGTGTGCAGCCTGTAGTGTGTATCAAGGAACCGCAGGTCCCTGATCTCTCCAGACATGCAATGATCTGATTTGAAAAGCACTGTTGTAAAAAGAAAAGTTTAGAACAGCAAAGCCTCTCTTGAGTTGGCTTTTTTGTAAGGTTGTAAATTTATTCTCTCCTGCTTTCTTCCCCAGATGTGGCTCAGTATGTGGGAGTGCTTTTCTTTATGTTTATTATTTTGTTTAATTTTAGTAAAGTGGAAACATACCATCGAACCATTTAAAAAAAATAAAAGATGAGGTATAAACCACAAAACATATTATGTAAGAATTTACTTTTGCCCTAAATAGCTTAAAAGTGTGACTGACACAATGGGGTGTGTCACAGTAAATGCAGGAGGCCCTGTGCTCTGCTGAATAAACATTAATATATCATACAACGGCGCATGGGGCCGCTTGTTGAGCAGTTTTCTTCTTAGTGGCGGGACCCGACGGTGAAAAAATAGGAAAATCCTTATCACGTTGCGGTCTGGGCATCTTTGAGGTATAATTCGACCGTTGATATTAAGATTACATGGAGAAAGTTACGTATTTATTTAAAGCCTGGAGCGGAGAAAAGTCTCAAGCGTCCATCTTGGTCCGGATCACGTGACCCTCATCTTTCCTCCTTTTTTAAAGACTTTTCTTACAACAGCTTTGTAAAACATGTTTGTGTACAACCAAACGTGTCAAAAAACAAGGATCCATACATTCCTGATGAGTGAGCATTCCTAAATTTGTGCACTGTTGTGCCTGGCACCTGATCTGTCGGTACAGTTTGGATTGGTAACTTTCTGCACCCCATGACTGAAAACAGCATGTCCTGTATTTGATGTGGTGTCCATGTGTGCAGCCTGTAGTGTGTATCAAGGAACCGCAGGTCCCTGATCTCTCCAGACATGCAATGATCTGATTTGAAAAGCACTGTTGTAAAAAGAAAAGTTTAGAACAGCAAAGCCTCTCTTGAGTTGGCTTTTTTGTAAGGTTGTAAATTTATTCTCTCCTGCTTTCTTCCCCAGATGTGGCTCAGTATGTGGGAGTGCTTTTCTTTATGTTTATTATTTTGTTTAATTTTAGTAAAGTGGAAACATACCATCGAACCATTTAAAAAAAATAAAAGATGAGGTATAAACCACAAAACATATTATGTAAGAATTTACTTTTGCCCTAAATAGCTTAAAAGTGTGACTGACACAATGGGGTGTGTCACAGTAAATGCAGGAGGCCCTGTGCTCTGCTGAATAAACATTAATATATCATACAACAAACAGGCTGCAAAAAATTATATTTAATTATCATTGTATTATCTGCTAATTGTGTTTTTCTTGCAAAACCAATAAGTAATCATCTGATCTAATCATCTTAAAATTATTATTGTATGAATCATTTCAGCATTGAATAATAGAATTGGACATCTGGGTTCCCTGTGTTATTAAATATGACAGTTCTTGTTATTTTGTGCTATTTTATGTTAGCACTTATTGTAAATGTCTATGGAGATTTAACATCAGCTAATGCAACAGACCCTGTGTTTTTCTGTTTTACTGCCTCACTGAGGAACCTTGAAGCTCCGATAGAGCAGTGAGCTGAATGTGACTCTGTCACTGTCCTTTGAAGGATCTTTCTAGACCTCTAAAGATGAAAATAATTTGCTATTGCATTTCATAAAAGAAGCAGAGATTTTTGGTAACTATGTGTTGGTGGACTCCTGGCCTGCATACAGCATGCTAATAGTTTCCCTCTGATCCCTGCAGTGTTTGACGATGGCGATGAGAAGACCCTGAGGCGTTCCTCTCTCTGCCTGAAAGGAGCACGTCACTTTGCAGAGAGTGAGGCAAGTGTTGCGCTGCTGGCTGTCCTGCAGCTTTCTATGGAAACAAACCTCCTTTCATAGTTTTTATTTAGTCACAAACAGTCTCACATCTCTGTTCTAAGTGTCTATATTTAAAAAACTGCTCATGAATAGTCCCATACTAGTATTTAGAAGTTCGGCTGTACAATATTTCCAGAACTGTAAACTGATTATCACAACACTGGGCAGAGCGAATCCCTCTCGGTGTAACTGTTGAAATTCCATGGAGAGGATTTTTTCAACATGTACAAGATAAATCTACTGTCTTCAAATTTACTGTCTGACAAGGTTGCACTGAGGCTCATTGCTTTTTCCCCCCTCTTGCAGACACTTGACAGACTCCCTCTCACCAACCCCGAGCACTTCGGCACACCTGTCATTGGAAAGAAGGGCAACCGTGGGCGACGATCAAACCCAATGTGAGTATGGTGCTCCTTGTCTATACATCCTACAGGGCTTGTATCCAACTTAATATATCAGATGTCTGCAATGTTGGTAGGGAGGGATCCACATTCATCAGTAACAGGCTCACTCCTTGTAAGTGTTGTGACACCAGTTGAACTGAAAGATGTACACTCATCTACATCCCCCTATAAACATCCCCATAGGCCTGGGAGAGTCTGCTTACTTCCTTGGATTTCTTAATCACTCCTGGTGTGTGTTTGTACATGCACAAATGTATGCCTGTATGAGAGTAAAGTTTGAGAACAACGTGGTGCTGCTGAATGTTATCTCTTTTTTCCCTCTTTTTTGACTCAAATGTTCCACTGGGTGTTTTGTACTCTGATGATGTGTCAGGGAGTAAGAACTACTGTGGTTTTTTTTTTTTTTGCTGTGGATATAATTGTGGCTCAGCTATATAGAGGACACTTTGCTATATAATCACATTCTCTGACAATCATTGTTAATGGCATAGGTCAGTATTACATTGATGCAATATTGACTTGGAGCAGCCCCAGTTGCACATTTACACCTTGGACCAGTTGTCTTTGGGGGCTCTAACAGACTTAACTATTTAATAACATGGACTGGCAGGCAAAGATTGACATTCAGACATCTGATTCTGTTTTAATGGAATAGTTCCACATTTTTGGGAAACATGCTGATAATGCTGACTAAGTAAATTTTCACGTAGATCAAAGAGGTAATCACAGACCATGACAAAAGATCAGGAACAGAGGTGAAAATTTCCTGTACCGTAACTGTTTTACGATGGCATACAACTGTGAGGGGGTCATTCAAGTATTATTAAAGTGTTTCTTAAGATATTAAACAGTTCCTTTATATTACATTCTCAAATATAAGGGTAAGTGTTATCCAGTCCCTGAGAAACTTTCCTAAAAGAGTCTCATTTTCATTCAAGATGGAAGTAGAATCACTGCTTAGTAGTAGTATTAATAGTAGTAGTTGTTCTCATTGTTCTTGTTTAGTAGTAAAAGCAGCCTGGGTGATTTACTGCTCTTCCCTTGTGCCAAACTCTGTGTGCATGTGCATGTGTGTCACACATAGAGCTGTTCCCAGAACAGGCCTAGCGAGGCATAGAAAAAGGGACGGAGGGTCTGTTTGCCTGCTGGTGCTGCTTGTATGATCACTGACCGTCAGTCAGCAGTCAGCTCTGTGCCTGGGCATCAGAATCCCTGGTAGACAGCAGATAATGAGCCACCTCATCAATACACTGATCTAATGGGAGATCCCATCAGTAAAGCAGGCTTTATTTTTCACTCTGCTATATAATGATGAGCCTGTATTTTGCTGGGGGACAAAACTATTAAAAATCATATAAGACAAAATGCTTCGACAATCCTGACAGCTAACTAGCTGGAACTGGGGAATGCTTCACATAGTAATAATAAATAGCACTACACACTCAGCCGAATATACCGTACTCACTGAACCTTTTTAAAGTGCAGTTCATTGAGTCAACTCTTCCTGTCTCCCAATCTCCAACAGTCAAGAAGAAGAGTTGTCTTCATCTTCCAGTGAAGAAGAGGAGAGCGATCAACGGCAGAATGAGGATATGTTTGGCAAAGTGGTCTGCGTGGAGGGGGTCGCCACAGGGGACAAAAAGAAGACCACATGGTATCCTGCTCTGGTGAGCTCACAGTCTTGCTTCCTTTACTGCTCTTTTCATCATTGTGAGGAAACAGGGACCGCTGCTTCTGGTCTTCTAGTACACTCACAGTGCTGTGCCATTTAATTTTAACACCTGCTTATATAATCTCAGCACCCTGTAGGAATATGGCATTGCACTCACCAAAAAATCCTGGAAATATGCATGTTATTGCAGGTGAACAGCTTTATTTGTATAAAAATAAGACAGACTTTTTGCTGTGGTTGCCCCAGTTGTGTTTTAAGAATTTCAAAGAGCTAAACAGTGTGGCTTTTGGAAGCTAATGATCCGAGTTGTTTTCCATGATGCTTGTCACAATGCAGCACAAACATTGGTTTAAAGTTGTCAGTCTTATCCAATCAGTTTCTCTCCACACAGCTTTAACCCTCAGCCACTTATTGCATGTAATAAGATGGTGACAGGCGTTGTTTGTTTATGTCAGTGTTTCAAGTACAAGTGGGAGACTGGGAGAGGGTGGGGTAAGCTGTGTCTTTAACAGTGTAGTCAGCAGGGCCCCACCTCCAGCATTTGTTGTTCTTGGCTGGCTGTTGACTGAGCTCCCTGCTGCCTCCCTGTGATGTCCCAGAGAAGTACAGTACACTGTCATTGTTTACACTGTGACTATGACAGAGGGGTGGAGTAGTACATTAGTGGTTGTCTCATCTTTTAACAGCTGTATGTGAAATGGCATAGTTAAATAAAAGTCTATGTGTGTGTGTGTCTGTGTCAGTGTGTAAGAGAGAGAAAGCGAGAGCTTGGTGCATTCATTTGCATGTTTGCTGAACAGCTAACAAGTTCAAAATCACAGAACAACAACCGTGAGTCATAATGGTCAAGTAAACGCATCCACCCTGCAGGTGGCTGTGCACTGTGCATGCAGGGAGTAAAGGTGAAGGGAAAGGAGTAAAGGTGAAGTGAAAGGTTTCCGGGTGTAAATTAGATCTCTCTTAGCAGCAGTGCTGCCTCCTATTGGTCAGATTCTGGCATGGACCATCTCTCACTTTTGTCCTTCTCTACTCAAGTAAACAGCAGCAGCTCCTCATCTTTACCACCTGTCTGTGATTCATGTACAGCGTATTTTTTATCTAACTATGCTGCCTTTTGCTGAATCTGTGACTGACTCATTCTGCTGACACCACCCCCCTTCAAACACACTATTCAACATACAAACTCACTGCCACCCCTCCTGACCTATTAACTATCTATTGTTTCTGTACAACAAGGTCATCTCCCCTGACTGTCATGAAGACGTGACTCTGAAGAAGGACAGCATCTTTGTCCGCTCCTTCAAGGATGGAAAATTGTAAGTCATTGCTAATGTGCACCATGTTCACCATGTCTGAAGCAGGGCTCAACAATAGATTAACTGATACTTCGATTAATGCAATAATCTTTCATCTAATCATTTAATCAGTTAAAAAAAAACAAGAAAAATTAAACATTGTACAGAGTTCGGCTTCAAAATGAATCACTGATTGTTAAATAGAATTAAATTCCCATCTCTGAAAAATCAATGAGTTGTTGGAGATGCACTGAAAGACAAATGATTGGCATGTTCAGCTAATAAACAACAAGTTATTTCTGATTATTTTTCCAATTATCTAATTATTTAGTGTCATTGTAAACATTGCAGTCTGGTTGTAATAGTATATATGTGCAGTAAACCAATGCAGCACGATGCATTTTAATTAAGAAGAGCTTGCTTGCACTTTATTGATGCAGTGCACAGCATTTGTTAATATATTTTGTATTTTAAGCATATTTTCTGCCTTTTCAAATCTTTTTAAGATTATTACTTTCAGCACTTTATCATGGTTTGATACTCCTTATTATGATTATTTAATTTTAATATGTGGGAAAGAATATAAAAAAATTGATTAAAATATCCATGATATATTTTGTCAAGCTTGGGTTTTGCAAGGCGTGGGATACTGTGTTACTTCCCTGGCAGTGCGGGGATTTGTTTTGTTTTGTCCAAAGGCTGTAAGTTACTGGTGAGGTTAGACAGTATAGCTTCCCTGCAGCCTGTCCACGGCTCAGAACCACATAGCCAGGTTGTTTTGTCTGTGATAAAGCAAGAAAAAAGTCCTGTCAGGAGTCTGTGCTCAGCTAGTCTTTTGTTACTGCAGCCCGTCTGTGCAAGAGATGTGCTGCTGTAGCCCTCCCTGAAATTAATGTGGTGTTTTCTCAAGACTTCCAATTGTCTGTTTGAATTCCCCTGATGACAGAACAGACATGATTCTGAGCTTCAACGCATCAACATGACTCCTAATCTGTAGCTGACATAATAATACCACCAGGAAGTCTTATTGCTTGTATTGTTGATAATTTCAGGTGAAGTGTAGCATTGATGAGCAGGATAAGACAAGGAATGATGTATCAGAGATAAAAATGGAAGTTATATACTTATGAGGCATTTTATCTCTCAGGAAAGTTGTGCCCTGTGGTTATTTTTTGGTTCAAATTAAATCACACAGGAGCAGTCCCGCTCTATTTTGTAGCAATTTGACTGCACAAAATCAGCATAGCGTATCCAAGGGCAGTGCAGGAAACAATAATGTAAGATGTCGGAAAATCTATGTCATTATTAATGAGATTTTCAGGTTTGTTTTCCCCCAAGTCGCTCTACTTTTATGTGGCTGGAATAACAAAGAAAAAAAGGCATATTATTGTTACTCATGTGTGATGTGAGGCATCAGTATGATCCACTGGGCATGTCTCTTAATGTTACATTACGGTTTGATCTATCACAAACACCCACCCAAGCTTCTTAACAGGCTTTACCGTGTGTGTGTGTGTGTGTGTGTGTGTGTGTGTGTGTGTATGTGTATGTATATATATAAGTGTGATATAAGTTTTTAATTTAATTGAATGCAACATCTGTTTTAGACATACTGTACATCCTTTTCAACACTGCTGCACTTTTCTACTTTACTGCCCGATTTTTTTAGCCCTTTTTATTAAATGCACTATTTTCAACTGGTTTTTACTCTTTTTGAACACACACACCAACTGTTAATGATTGTTATTGTACCCTCTCTTATCATATATGTCAGCCTCTTCTTGTCTGTAATTACCTAGTTATTCCAACTTACTGCTCGCTGTGGGTTTTTTCTTTTTTTTTATGACCCACACACCACCCGAGGGTTAGTGTGTTCACTTATCTTTGGAGAGTCTGGTATTGTTAGTGATAACCATTTAATGTGCCTTTCAAAAACAATGGCTTTGGAAAACATTTTTTAGGAAAAGCGAGGTCACATTCAGGGGAGAGAAGGGAGGTGTCAGGAAGTGGGTATTCGTGTTTAGTCAGATCTGGTTACCATAGTACAATGGAAGCAGAAGCTTTCTTTTTTCCTTTGGCTGGCTTGTAGACTTGTCTGTGCTATTTAAGTACAAGGGAAGTTAGTGACAAAAGATGTTCATGTTGAAAATAACAATAGATTATAAAACTATTACCCATGCTAGTGGCATGACTGTACAGAGGGCAATATGAGCTGCTGTGACATTTGTACACACATTCATGGTCCCTAGTGAATGATTGGTACTAATGTTGTTGACCTCCTTCTTTTTAGCTATACAATGTGCTTAACTTTTTGTGAGTCATGAAATATTTTAACAGCTGTTGGATAGTTTGTCATATTTGGATTATGATCAATTATATTTATTAAATTTCACTCCATGACAAGTCTAGTCAGTAGATTAGTTCAGCTGCTGAAGGATACCACAGCAATTCATCTCTCTGACACACCAGCCAAGCCTCTAACTCAGCTTATGAGTGCCACTGAGTCAAAAACTGAGTCTGTGTGTGCATTAGTGTATGTATGTAAGTGTATGTATGTAAGTGTGTGTGTGTGTGTGTGTGTGTGTGTGTGTGTGTGTGTGTGTGTGTGTGTGTGTGTGTGTGTGTGTGTATATATATATATATATATATAAAGACTCAGTTTTTGCAATTGGCGTTCGGCTGTAATGTTACAAACTTTCTTTTCTCTGTCAGTGTTTTAAGTTGATAGACTCTCACTGCTTTGCATTTGGTTTTTATAGTGATACTTCAGTTGCAGGAATACAAGTGTTTGCATAGATGGTTCGCTGTTTTAACTTAGAATGCCACGCTACAGCTGAACCTTGGTCTATTAACATTCAGTGCTGTCCTCACTATCACGTGTACTGTGCACATTTTAATCAGAGTCGCCTTGCTTTGCAGTTACATGGTGCTGCGAAAAGACGTCCGTGAGATGAACAGCGATTGTCCTCCAAAAGCTGACACGGGGCTCAAACCAGGTGAGTTTAAAGTAATTCTTTAAGACAGAAACCTTCCAGAACTGGTGCAGAGGCCATAGCCAGTCCCCGACATCTGTTGGCTTGTCTGTGTGTTGACACATTTTGCAGAAACAACTCACGGAGTGGGTTGCATCGAGACCGACTGAACTAAGGAGAAGTTTTATTATTGTTCTGGAGAATGCAATGATGGAGACTTTTGAGTCCATTTTTATTTGAAGTCGTCACCAGGCTTTTTAAATTGTCTCCTTGTTTTTTTCTGCTGCAGAACCTTTCTCTCACATAATTACAGTTAGCATACAGCTGTATTTCACCAGTCTTAACGGGTGGTTGACTCACAGCTGAGATATTTTCTGCATTACAAAAACATAAAAGAAGCATCTGCAAAGGAGGTTAGCTGCTGCTTGAGCCCACCTGTGACACTGTAAACTGAATGCTCTGCATCAGTGCAAATACTCCTGACAGATTATCATGCTGCTCTATTTCATGGCAGACTTTTCTGCATGTCAGTATTTTTAATACTGTTTTTATATTATTTTCTGAATTACAGTAAGAAGTCAAAACCCGTCTATGATAGTAAATAGTGTTGTAGACCAGTACTGTTGCCTTGTTTATTCAGTATAATTTAATGTTTGGTTGGTCTGCTCAATGCTTGCGTGCAAATGGAACAATAAAGCACATAATGCAGACATGACATGACAGACGATGTCAAGAGGTTTTAATCAGAGAAGAAAAGCCTTAAGTTAAGAATACTGTTCTGTTGATCCATAATATTTGTTTCATTTGTTTCTGCTTAAATATTCTCAAATCTGTTTCGAAAGATCATCTTGATTGAGTATTACATGTTCAGTTTAAGGTAACATAGAGATTGACAGGCAAAGCTCAATGTGTGTACCGGTAGTTAAAATGTCATAATATATTTTCCGTGTTTGTGTGCATGACAGCGCTGGACGCGGCCTTTGAGTTCCAGAATCAACTGCTCGTGCCCACCACCTGGAAGACAGAGGTGAAAGAAGAAACTTCAAGCAGCGAGGAGGATGACGAGGATGAAGAGGAGGAGCATGAGGAAGACACCAGTGGCGAAGAGGAGGAGGTAGTGGCATGAAGGCAGCATAGGCTCTTTCCCTGCAACCTGAGAGTTATAAAACAAATATAGACATCTCAAACTGTCTTGTTTCCTGTCTACAGGAAGAGGTTGAGCCATTCCCAGAGGAGAGGGAAAACTTTCTGCAGCAGCTCTACAAGTTCATGGAAGATAGGGGTGAGTCCAGAGTGCAGTTATATTGATGTTGACGGGATAATTTTATTTCTCCTAAACATATATCTTTTAAATGCTCTAATGTTTAGGGTTTTTTAGGGTTTAGGTGCAACTTTTAATCAATGTTCAATATTGTCTGTCTTTATATAAATCAGTCTTTACTCTTATCATATTCGGTTCAGCTGTCGTTAAGGCTTCATCTGGAACATTTTGTTTTCCAGTCTGTTACGATTTATGTGTAGATTTGTAACTTTAATTATGATTATCTCATCAATAATTACTTAAGTGTATAGCTGATTTTTCTCTGACTGTGGTCATTAAAATGTTTTAAGATCAATGATTGAAAAATACAAAGAAATATTTTGAGTTTTTTTTTTTATTTTAGTGTTTCCTTTTTGTGATTAATTCACACATCCACCCGAAATACTGAGGAGAGAATGTAATGTTTCCACTACATTGATTTAATAACTTTGGTTGTCATTTACTGTTAAGATCAACCTTTTAGAAAAATGCATTATCAGAAAAAAAATATGGCTCCTCCTTTTTAGGAACTCCCATCAACAAGCGGCCTGTTCTGGGCTACAGGAACCTGAACCTGTTCAAGCTGTACAGGCTGGTGCACAAACTGGGAGGCTTTGATAACGTGAGTGCCCCTCGACAGAAATATATCTGTGTCATTTGACTTTGGTGACACTTGGGTCGTTTGATGTTGACTGACTGTATCACTGTGTCTGTGTCCACATCTGAGCAGATTGAAAGCGGCTCTGTATGGAAACAAGTGTATCAGGATCTGGGAATCCCTGTGCTTAACTCAGCAGCTGGCTACAATGTCAAATGTGCTTACCGCAAGTATGTGCAGAAGCTGCCTCCACAGCCCCTTATAGCTTCTATCTTGGTTGCAGATGCAGATCTTTTGTAGTTTTTCGCCAAGACTGACAAGCCACTTGTACCCTGTTCTGTTTTTGTCTATTTCCAGCACATCACCTCCTCTTTTGTACCATTTTTTTAAAGAATAAATAGAACAGCAGTAAACTTGTGTTGAAATGTGTCCAAGTTTGAGAGGAGCATTTTCCTGGTTACATTGTATGTTCATGACGAATGTGTTTTCATGCAGGTACTTGTATGGATTTGAGGAATACTGCACTTCCACTGCCATAACCTTCAAGATGGACCTCCCCCTGAAGCAGGCTACAAGGGCTGAGGTGAAGTCTGAGGGTGTGGCAGGAGGAGCAGCTCCCACATCCTCCAGCTCAGAGGAACAGAAAACCCAGAAAGTGGATGGAGAACCTTGCAGTGCACAGCCTGTAGTCTGCAAGGTGCATTATCCTAAATGTTGTCTAGTCAGAAAAAACTTTTAGTGTAATTAATGCAAACCATTTATGTATATGGTTACACTATATTAAAGGTATCATTCTCTCTTAGGAGGAGAAACCTGATTTGAGCCGAAACAAAATGGAGTTGGAACAATCAAAAACTGAGGAAAAGGACAGTACAAACGAAGACGAGGATGAAGACAGTCCCCATAAGGGAGACGCAGACGAGGGTTCATCAACAGCTCACCTTGCAGCTGAGAGCATGAAACAAGAGCACGATGAGGAGCAGGAGAGCAAGGACAACTCTGGGTAGGTGTTCTGACAGGATGGTGTTTCCACCATGGTGGTGAATAAAATCTCCTCATAGCATAAACATAAGCTCCATGCAGGGCACCATGCCGGGGCCCATGCAGGGCCCCATGCATGGCTCCAGCTTAGTGAAACTGTGTTGATATTCAGTCTGGCCTTGATTATTTAAGTATTTTAAAAGTTTCTCCAGACAAAAAGACTTGAGACATTCATTAAGAGGTAAAAGACAAAAAGACCATTAGCAGATGAGAAAAAAAAATCAGTGACTCTCAGACTTTAATGGTACTAATTTGCTGTATACCCATAGTCTTCATCTACCTGCTAACCAGAGAGGGAAGCTGTCTCTCTCTTGCCCTTTCTCTCTCTCTCTCTCTCTCTCTCTCTCTCTCTCTCTCCCTCCCGCCCTCCCTCTCCCTCCCTCTTCCCCTCTGTCCCTCCATCCATTGTACTGGCTGGGTTTGTGTTCACTGTTGCCAGCCACAACTTACTCAGTGCATACAACATGGCTGTGCTCTTCCTAATTTCTGCCCTTTCCCAAACTCTTCTTTCTCTCTGTCCCCTCTTCCTGTCTTTTGTGTCATTTTTGGCTTTTTGATGTTCAGCTCTATTAAATGTTCCATGTGTGTGAGTGTTGTCACTGATGCATTAGCACACTAGATGCCAGGTAACGCTTCAAAGACAGTAGCCTTTTTGGAAATGTGAACTTTGGGTGCTGATGAATGTTTTCTCTGGGTAGTTGTCATTTGTGTTCTGGGTTATATGTCTTTGTTAAGACCTGTGTTTGTCCAACCGACATGTTAATGCTTGTGTTCAGGCTGTTTGGGTTTCTGGGGACTGGAGAGAATACAGTGCATGAACAAGTAAAGAGTCAGCATATTTGGTTTACTGCTGCTCCTAGTTTCCAAATTAAAGAGCCTAAAATCCCATGTTGTTTTAACCACCAACGGCTGCAGGTATGATCATGATTTTTGCAATCATGTGTGGGCTTGGAGACAGTCTGGAGGTTCCCCGATCCTTTGCAGTGTCAGGATCAATGACCCTCACAGATAATGTGGCGCGTGACAGATTCACATCAGCCGACAACGTGTGGCCTGATCTGAGCTTTCCTTATTGTATTGAACCAGTTTGATTATTACAGCCTGTTCTCTGTTCATGGTTTCTTTCTAGCAGCAGACACTGTGGACAGCTAGTTTACAACAAATTTCAATGAGAATTTTGTTTTTATTCATATCATTCATTATAGAAGGAAACTCTTGATCTACAGTTATTATTAAGTTACTGCCTGAATGCTATTTACCTTTTATGATGAATGATACTTAGCACCATCTCGAATTAAAATGCTATTCAGCCTGTCTTGTGGCTTGCATGCATGCATTAAAAGTAATTGTCTTGATTATGAAGAATCTAGAGTCTTGATCTAGATGTGTTCAAATTATTTATTTAGAGCTGTTTCAAAATTACATTTTGCGGCTATATACATGCTGTGTGGTATCTGCGTGTGCTTGTGTGTGTGCTTGTTTTTATGTTTTACAACGTGTTTGAGCTTCTTTGTGTTTCATGTCCATATGACCACAGAGAGGTGGAGATGGTCTTGGAAACTTGTCTTGTGTTTTCACGATTCGCAACCTGAAAATGTTGTGGCCACTTTGACAGTGGACACTTTCATAAGTTGTCCCACTTGGACTGGTGCTCAGATAAAGTGGATCCTCTTTGTTGTGGCCTGTTGAGGGGGACGGGGCTGTCAGCGGAGCATACATGCTGTTATTAGTTAGATATGAGGGGAGGATTGTGTTGAGCACTGTTGTCGTGACTTTTCTTTGTGGCAGCAGATTAAATTGGATCTTGCAGCTGTGCTTCTTCTCAGCGCTGTAGTCTGGCTTTAAGTTGCTGCGCTGCCTGCCAGGTTGTGCTTTGCCATGCTAACCTGCCCCTGTGGCCCCTGCGCCTAAACCACTTACTGGCACTCATGCACTGCCCATACACCCTCCAGCTTCATTATGTCCTCACTGTTTCCCCTCTGGCTCCTCCTTGTGGCTGCTTTGTTTCCCACAGTTTGTGTGAATGAGAATTCCAAGTATGCTGTTGTGTGGATGTAGGGTTAGGTTGTCTATCAGTAGTGCCATTTCCCATTAGAGATGATTCTTCTTTGCCATGAAAGAATAATGTTTTATTTGTTGAAACATTCCATGTACTGTTGTTTGATTGGCTACTGTAAATGTTTCAGGTGTTTATGTCGCAGTTTGCTGTAGGTTACGCTGGACTGGGGAAAAAGGAAAGTTTATGTTTCTTTATAGATAAGGGCCCAGTGGCAGGCAAAGTTAGAGCAAATAATGTAGACAACAGGCTTTCAAGCAGCAGGCAGTGAGTGGGGTGGGTGGCTGCGGGTGGGGTTCTGTGGTGTTCAATTGGGCAGCCTAGGGACAGGAAGTGCTGAACTGTTTTTCTTGCAGGGATGACAGCAGTCAGGAGGGGGAGGAGGGGGAGGAGTTTGAGTGTTACCCCCCGGGGATGAAGGTGCAGGTGAGGTATGGGCGAGGCCGCAATCTGAAGACGTACGAGGCCACTGTGAAAGAGGCAGACGTGGAGGGGGGAGAGGTGCTCTACCTGGTGCACTACTGTGGCTGGAACGTCAGGTAAGACAGGACCTGGGGAGAAATCACCTAACGTCTATATTCACCCTAAAGTAAAAAGAAAAATAGACATTTCTTATCCTTCAATTCAGCTCATGGGATCACCGCTACATGGGTATCCCTGCAGCAGTAACACATCCCTTCCTCACAATTCTGCTTCATTTAATCCAGTCCCATGGTCTGTACTCTGACCATGGAGAACACTGAGCCATCTAGTGGCAGAAACAGAATTGAGTTTTGGGTTGATGTGGATCATTCCTCAGCTTCCCTCACTCAGTTTTGACTGAATCCCCTGTCTGTCTGTCCCCTGGCTGTCTGTCTCTCAACAAAATTTACAGACAGGCTGAAGTTTTAAATATTTTGAAATTGCCAGCCAGTGGTTTTGATTCAACAAAATTTGAATACTATAATACTGCCTTTTAACGTGAGCTACTTTTCTCTGAAATCTCTAAAAGGCCAACCAAAGTGCTGTTACACTCACCTCTACCTCTCAACCCTCTCCCCCCTCCCCAGCGGGTCAGGGTTAATGCAGTGTTAAGTAGAGTGTTAGGGTACACTGACACAGAGGTCAAACTGGTGCAATCAGCATTTCATTGTCTCAATGTTGTTGTGTGGTCCTCTAGCACTCTATAAAACAGTGGGATGTTCTCTGCATTGTGTCTGTCGTGTGTGATGTCGTGAAACTTTTCATTTCCTCATACGACACAAATAGCACCCTTGGTACTGTCGGATCTTTGTTGAATATGATTTGTGTGGTGGTCGGTGTAAATATTGTTTCTTTCTCCATTGTAAAGGCTTGTCTTTTTCCACACAACACCATGGGATTTCTTCCTGTGATCTTTCAGGCTTATACTGTCACAGCAACATGTTGGGGTCAGACAGTACAGGTGTTTGTGTGGTGGGTTCTGTGAGAGACTTTAAGCTCCTCTTAAAGATCTTAATGGTGAAATTATCTCTTGTCTTTGTATTTTATTTTAGATATGATGAATGGATCAAAGCAGACAAGATTGTGCGGCCTGCCAATAAGAATGTACCAAAAATAAAGCACCGCAAAAAAATAAAGGTACGAGTTTGAAGAGTTGCCATGTTTCAGCCAACCTGGTTGGATGTAATGAAACAACTTACTGACTTTGTTAAATTCTGACAGAATAAAGCTGAAAGGGAGCGAGACAGGTTGGAGAGGCTCAATGACAGAGAGGTCCTCGGCCCTTCGTCCAACACTCACCGTGTCCCTCGCTCCAAATGTGGCCTGAGTCAGGATGTCTTTTCCAAGATGGACGAGGGTGAGGACAAAGGGACTCCGGTCAAGTCTATAGAAATTACCTCTATCCTCAATGGCTTGCAAGGTAGCAACTCCCATTGGCCTGTTGTCCTCATGCACACTTGCAGCAGTTTAGGACAGTTTGACTGACTATTTGTGGTGAATTAATGCCTGTTGATATCCTACTCAAAACTAACAGATGTTCTCTCCTGTTCACCTCAGCATCTGAGATGTCTACAGACGAGAGTGAGCATGAGGATGAGGAGGGAGAACATCACGATGAGGATCCGCCACGTTGCAGAGGCAGCTTAAAAAAGGCCCCACTTGAGTCGGCAGAAACATCAGAGCGATGGGAAGGTGGGACTCCACCTGAAGGATCCAAACCTCCTCCGGCCTCAGGAAAAAGCCAGGATGTAGCCAGTGCAGAAAGCACAGATGCTGGGAAGCGCAGAGCTCAACCTGAATTGGAGGGAGAGATGAGCACCAGGAAGAGAAAATCTGATGGTGCAACAGAGAGGACCCCAAAAGGCCAATCCAAAGCTAAGACAAGGAACACCAGGAGTGCTGACTGGTTACCAGGAGGCTCTCCCAGGAAAATGGAGGAGAGAGCTGCAGGTCCCACGGAGGAGAGGGGGCCCTCATCTAACAGCAGTTCAGATTCCGAGGGTGCAGCACCGGCTCAGTCCCAAGCTGATGAAAGTCAGCGAAGCCGCCCAAAAACCAAAGGTTCCCCCTCGAAGAAATATAACGGGATGAAGGAGAAGACCAAAGCCAGCAGACAAGCTGGGTTCTGGGAGATTCCTGAAAAGAGGGCGAAACCATCAGGGAATGCCGAGGAAAGGCCTGCTGTCCGTGCCAAAGGACAGAAAGATGTGTGGTCCAGCATCCAGGCACAGTGGCCTAAGAAGACTCTAAAAGAGCTGTTCTCTGACTCGGACACAGAGGCTGCAAATTCTCCTCCCCCTCCTGTGCCCCCATGCCTGGAAGAGCAGGAACAGGATGTTGGAGCTGAGGATGAGGCCTCAGAGGAGCAGATGGAGAACGACAAACTGCAAGAGTTTCCAAGTAGTGGCAGTAACTCTGTTCTTAACACACCACCAACAACGCCTGAGTCTCCCTTGGGAGGAGGTAGTGCTGTGGATGATGCCGGTCAAGCACAGCCCTCCTCCCCACCACCATCCACACCCCCTGCCTTACCTTCAGATACCGTTCCTGATGATCTTCCCCCAGGACCTGCACAGGAAGAGGTGGCAGGTGGGCGCAGTGAGACAGACAGCAGCACGGTAGAAGTGGAGAGTCTTGGCGGGGAGCTACAAGACCTCCATCATGACGAAGGGGCAGGTTCCCCCTCAAAGGTGTTCGAAGTCAGCCTCTCTTGCAACAACAGCAGCAGCAGCTGCAGCCTAGAACTGAGCAGCAGCAGCCAACAGGAGAGCGAGCAGAAGTCCAAAGGTATGAAAAATAGCAAATGCAGTTTATCATGTATTTTTCAATGACAGAATGCATTATTTTTCTTCAGAATGTGGAATATTAAAGAAACACACGCCGACAGCTAATTTCACAGTCTGTCTGTTCCTGCACCATTGTCTCTTTTTTTCTTTGCAGCGTCTGTGAGTCAAAAGAGGCAGAAAGAATCACAGACAGGCGGAGCCTCAAAGAAACACAAGCCAAACCGCAAGAGCCTAGGTGTGCCTCCCAAAAAGAACAGGAAAACAGGTAAGGAGAGCTGGAGAGAATAGAAGGCTCTTAGGGCGTAGAATAGAATTTCTACACCCTGCAAACCTTCCCATTTCCACTGCCAGCAGTTCTTCTATCAGCTGTAGAATTTCTGTTTTGGATTTACTCAATTCCTGACATCTCAGGTTTCAGCCAGGAAAGGAAATTAGATCATTGTTCATCCTCACACCCACCCCTGTCTTCTCTCCTCCAGCCAACAGCAGTGACAGTGAGGACCAGTCTGTTGTTGAGGGCACTGCCAAATCAACCGCCTCTAAGAACAATACATCAGATGTTAAGGCAGCCGCTTCCCCCAAGTGTCATGGTCGATCTCCCCCCTCGAGCCATAAGTACCACAAACAGAGTGAGGCTGACCATGGCCAACGTGACAACCATGGAAGATCGCCGCGTGTCTACAAGTGGAGCTTCCAAATGTGTAAGTGCCATATAAGGTTGTCAACGATGTGTGTCTTTGCCCTATTTAACTGTGAAATCCTAAAGAAAGAGGATCATTCTTGCTCCACTTAGCTGACCTGGAGAAGATGAGCAGCCTGGAGAGAATTTCATTTCTTCAAGAGAAGCTGCAAGACATCAGGAACCACTACCTCTCCCTCAAATCGGAGGTGGCCTCTATTGACCGGCGACGAAAACGAATGAAGAAGAAGGAACGAGAAAGTGAGTCATCCCTTCGTCACCTCAGCATTTTACAGATATTTGGCTACACCAGCTATTGTTGAATTCAGTTTCTATTTATTCAGTTTCTAGTCCTTACTAACTTCACACGAACTGTGAGCTCACTGATCAGTGATTTTTTGAAACAGGGTGCACCACTATGTACGAAGTCTAGTAAATAGCGTATATAGCATAACAGCTTAATATGTCTTGTTTCTGTCTGGGGGATAATCGGGGGGGAACAGTTCTTCCCATTATGCTTTGGGGGGACGTAATTGGGTCATTTATAGTATATCCCAAAAATTTACTGTCTGAAACTATAGCAAACAGACCCCAGACCCATTGAACTAGAGTCGGCTGCAGGCTACAATTTGAGCCAAATATTCTTCTCCCTGTGCGTGTTACATTTTGAGAAATTGGCTTTATTAAATTAGCTCCTCGTTGTTTTTTGCAGCATGCCCATGGGATTGCTGGATTACACTGATACTTCACAAAATTCACTCATGTTCTGGCGTTACAAGGATCATCTGTTAGCTAAGAGTTTGAAATTAATTAATATTTATTTGTACTTAATGGATATGATGATTTGTTCCAGGAATGTATTTGTGTTTTGAATTCATGTGCATCAAGTATGTGCACTTGGGTTTGACTGAATTATTAATCAAGGATTCTATGTTCGGGGACTTAATGTACAACCACCTGGTAGTTACTGGGTGTAAATATTTAAGAGCATCTAATCTGTGTGTGAGTATTAATGTAGATACAATAAGCCATTTTAATTTAGTGATCCCTACATTTCCGCTTACAAATCACTTGCATTATAACAAGGCTAAGAATAAACTTAAAAACACCTCTTAATCCTGGAGCATCCAGTTACCTTAGCTGACCATAAACATATGTTGTTTTTGTTTCAGGCACGGTGGCTGCTTCCACTTCATCATCATCCTCCTCCTCACCGTCCTCAAGCTCACTGACTGCAGCAGTCATGCTGACACTGGCTGACCCTCCGGTTTCATCCTCATCCTCCTCTTCTCAGAACTCTGGGGTATCAGTGGAGTGCAGGTGACAGGGTCAACCAGCAAAAAGCCACGGCACCAAGCACTTAACCAGCACCCTGGGGTCACCGCCCCCATTCCCTTTCAACAGGACGGACAATTAAACCTACATACTGTAACTCCTGGGGCACAAAATCCAGACCAGAGACAAAAACAAAAAACAAACAAAACAAGAAACAAGCACTATTTTCTATTGACAACTGTTTCCTTGGCAAGCTAACGGCACTTAAGTGCACTTTTATGAAGATTGTGTAGGGGGATAAAACTTGTCAAAAAATTATACAAATTTGTCTTTTGTGCTCTCCTTAATTGAGCATTTATAAAAATTGTTTTTGGAAGCAATAATATTTTTTTTCCCATTTGATAAAGTTGTATTGGTAAGGAATGATTTCCAGTGAGGACTGCTGTGTGCTCTGTCTTCATAGCTCAGCATGGCACAGCCGGTGCTTGTCGTGTTTTTCTATGGGGAATTCAGAGGAGCACTGCCACATTGGCATTAAGAACGTATGAAATGTAACTTTCTCTGTCCACCTGCATTACAAGGCCTTTGTGTGGTTAAACCTCAGTTGATAGACAATGCTCTTCTCGTGTACAGGTGAATGGTCCTGTATCTGAGTGACATAGGTGGTGATGGAGAGGGTTTCAGACGTCATCGGCTGACTGACGGCCTCGATGAATAGGGAGTGATACTGTAGTGCCTTTTTGTTCTTTTCTGTGCGGCACTTGGAGAAAGGACAGCACTTTTTCCCCTAATACTCTTCTCAAATCAGTGCATCAACTGAAATCATTTGTCCCTTATGAAAGACTGTCAATTTCTGTATGAGCGAGCAGGCAGAGAAGTGCTGGGTCTGATAATGATGGGCTTTATCAGCATGTTCGATTTCAGAAATGTAAAAGCAGAGCTCTGATACAGGATCACCTGTAATCTACTCATTCAGCTTGGGTGTAACTATTAAGTTTGGCAGTATAAAATGTGCAATTATGTAGTTGGTTAATGAAATGGTGTCATTACTTTCATTCATCAGCCTTTTAACAACCCGTCTGTTTTATTTTATTTCCATCACCCATATAATCTTCCCTATTTCATTGTCTCCACTGAGGTTTTGATGGTGCACTGGAGCAACTGGATCATGGAAACTGGAGGGATGTGTAAATGACACAAATGAAGGCGAGTTCCACATAACCAGTGTTTCACACAACATGAAGCTATTTAAGTATGTGTATTTCTGCTTCAGAAATTAAAGCAACGTATCTAATTTCACTCATCATCAGTAGTGACATGCCAGCTTCCTCTCATACTCACCCTCACAGTTTCCTGTTCTATGACCAGATTCAAGGTAAAGATATTGTAAATGTACATTTATATCATAAAGTGACGTACGTGTATACATTTCTGAAGACATCTCCAGTGTTTCCTTTGTATAGACTCCCTACTGTATGATAACCTGAAGTTGCGTTTTGTTTGGCACTTGTATGTATGTAATTGTATGCTTTTGTTATACATTTGTATATTGAGAAGTGTTTTGAGTCAAGCTATTTAATATCTTGCACTGTTAATAACGTGTACTTTTCTGTACAGACAGTTTTATGGTTTTAACTGCAGTTTGAGTGTAAATACTGAGGGTTACAGCATGTTTGTTCTCCTTTGTCTCCGTTCTTTTTCTTGTATGAACAGATTTATTTGCGTTTTACTTCTGTTTTGCCCTTTTTCATCAGTTTCAGTCTTTTTCCTGACTGTTCTTTTTTTTCTTCTTTAAATCTCATGTTTTGCTTTTGTTTGTATTCTGTTCTGTTTGTCTCTAGCTTGTGCTTGTTAGAGGAGAATGGTGGTTTTGGATGCGGCTGAACTATTTTCCAACCTGTACATGGCCTGAAGCTAAAGCTGTATGAACCTGTATATGGAGAAAGGTCTGGATAATAGAGAAAGAGAGAGTAATGGAGCTTCGTGAAAAATGCTCCATAGTATTTATTAGGCTCATCTGATGATGGTCATTGTGTAATTTATTGTAAAAATGTAAGCAAAGCAGAAGCCTCTGTTTGAAATAAATGCCATAGTTTGTGAAGTACTCAGTGTGTCTGCTGCTGTCAGTGGAGAAAGTAATGTTTACTTTTGTACAGTGCTTCAGTATATTTTTGACATATATCGACTAGTCTATTTCTAGTCTTTCTCTATTTTGCAAGAGTAAATTGTTTCTACTTTGAGTAAAAATAAAACAGGTCACTGCAGATGGTGTCTGCATTTAAAACGCCTGACAAGCTTATAAAATATGATGCAATGTGTGAAGCTGATCAACCTGGTTCACCGCACAGCTATGTGTAGTTAAAATGATTTTTCCTGGAACATTAAATCAGTTGGCATCAGACTGAGATGTATGCATAATACCAACAGTGCATGTAATTGATGAGACGTTGAATGGATTACATTTTTGAATGCAGGACTGTGACACAGTGCATGTTAAAGTCAGAGTACAGCCTGAGGCCAATCTGCAACATGTGGTGCTCTCTGAAACTGCATATTCCCCTCTTCTCCGGACATATGTGTACATATGTTACATCGGGTTCCCTGCATGGTCAATCGTTGTTGTTGCCAATGAAATGAATCTGGGACAATTGTGGTCCACTGAAGACAGATTTTTTTTTTTTTTTTTCAATTTCGTGTCTCACCCACCAGCTGTTGACACTGTGTATCGAAAACATTCAGAGCCTCAATTCCTGTACTCACTGTTTACCCTGGACCATCAGCTATTTTTCTTTTTATTTATTTCTTTTTTTCTTACTTGAAAATGTGTGCTTTGTGATATTTTTATTAACCTATGGGTTTTTTTCCTTCGTGGGACGTTTGCTGTGACGTCGTGCGTTATCCTTTACGTTATTTACGTACTTCCTCAGCACTGTGCTAACTGCTGTATGCTAGCTACTAGCTAGCTTGCTTTTCCTCTTGCCGTGTCTTGTCTTTGTTGTGGTGGTAAACTCGGTTCATTTTATGGACTCCGGGCTCCGGATTCACTTGAGTCGGCGTTGTTGGCCAATGATAGAAATATTCTCGTAAAATGGGCCTGATGCTACCGCCCGATTATAAATGTACACAGAGAAACAAAAAGTGTGTGTGTGTGTGTGTGCGCGTGTGTGCGCGCGCACACTGATGACATGGCTTTGGTGTACACGCACATCTCGGTACACAACAACAATAATAATACATAGTTTGTTATCGTTTTGTTTACAATAAAAAAAATGACTGCCTAGAGATAGGTCAGTGATGAGAATCATCTGAGTCTACGGTGTTTCCGGTGAGTCGGCTAACTCTTCCTGTTTACATAGCAGTAGTTAGAGGACTCATAGCATCCGGGCAAATCCTGTAGGAAGATTCGACTCACTAACCCGGGTGAGTCAAGAATCGACCAGCTCTGACCAAGAGTCGTTTTCTGATATGATGAGCGGCAGGACGGGAGTGATCGTTGCTGGGGTGTGCGGGGCCATTTTCGTCGCGTATTGTGTTTATTTTGACAGAAAGCGGCGGAGCGATCCCCGCTTTAAGGAAAAGCTGCGTGAACGTAAGTGTGTTAGCCAGGTGCTAGAGAGCAGGAGAAGCGCTAGCTCCTCCAGCTCTGTCCAGTCGCAGCACGCGGAGCACGGTAGCTTCCCCCGTGTGACAAACATCTTTATATTTACAACTTGTACACAGTATTTTTTGTGGTTTTAATAATACACACAGTGTGGAGACGATTAACGCGTGTTTTGACTCATTCTTCCCTGAGATATAGCTGAAGAGGAGGTGGCTCTTGCTAGTAGCTTAATTACTGACCACGTGTTGAAGTTATCCTGTGAAACTAAACATAACTATCGAGGCCTAAATACGTTTCTTTTGCAAACAGGGAGACGAAAGCAAAATGTTTCTGGTGCTACGTCTGGACTGGATAAGGTAAGACAGACCGCAGATCCTACATGAACACTGAGGCTTCTGTTGTGCTTGTCTGACCCTGTGTGCTTGTTGACTGTAAAGCTGCCTGACCTGAAGGACGCAGATGCTGTGCAGAAGTTCTTCCTGGATGAAATCCAGCTGGGAGAGGAGCTTCTGTCACAAGGTTAGAAACACACAACCAACCTGCAGCACTTTTCATTAATCCCAACACCTGGGTCTCATTGAAGGACCACATCTCCAAACTTTTTGCTGCACAGGTGAATTTGAGAAAGGCGTGGACCACCTGACCAATGCGATTGCAGTGTGTGGACAGCCCCAGCAGCTACTTCAGGTCCTCCAGCAGACGCTGCCACCTCCAGTCTTCCAAATGCTGCTCACCAAACTGCCCAGCATCAGCCAGGTGAGGAGCAGGAGCAGGGGCAGGATTTCAATGTGCTGCTCAGGTGGCACAGCATCCTTAGTAAACCCCCCAGCAGACATCTGTGGTCTCTGGGACAAAGAAGGGTGCCAGATTAACCTTAGACTCCAAAGCTGAAAGCCAAGTCTCTGAGGCTTTTGGTTATTTCACCTCTAAGACAGAAACATCAGCACCACAAATAACAGTTATTCCACTTAAAGTGCCATGAACTGACAGAAATACTAAGACATAATATTGTGGTATTAATAATTACAACAGCAATCTTATCAGGACCTCAGTGATACAGTAGTAGACATAATAATGATGATAGATTGTTTAGCGTCACACATTTTACTTTTCTGCTCAATGTCTGAATAATAATTCCTCTTCTGTTTTTCAGAGAATCATCAACGCTCAGTCATTAACAGAAGATGACGTCGAATGAATGTGTGGGGAAAGGGCTGTTAATATTTCCGACACTGATATTTGTGCTCTGTTTGGGATGCGTGACTACAGTTGTGTGTGTGTGTGTGTGTGTGTGAGAGAGAGAGTGGTGAGACAATGACAATAATCGATCACTGGTCTGTTGAGTTTGCTTCTTGTGGAAATGTTAAACACATTCCATCTTTCTTACACTGTTCCCACCACATCTGGTTCCATAGCCCTCTGTTCATTCTATTTATTTCACTGAAAGCGGAGTGGTGTGAACTCCTCGGCTTAGGAGAGACCAGAATGATGCATAAGGCCTATAAAACACTGGTTTGTTGATATGTTGTTGTTCAGTAAGAAAATGATTGCTGTGTAACTGATGTCTGTGCGAAATGTGCCTGTGTGTGTCCACAGTTAACAAAACACTTGTTTGTGGAATATTGTCCGTCTTTCATGTCTTTCTGAAATTGTTCTTGCAATGTCTGTTAAATGTTATTTTTATATTCCAGTCTTTAAATAAAACATGTACAAGTAGTGTCTGGGTGTGCGGTGTTGCCAGTAGATGGCAGTAGCAATGCACAGGAGAGATTGAAGCCTCTTACAGTTTTCTGAAATATGAAGTGTGGGCAGATTTTTGATGTTACAAGAACTGGAGAGAGATTTTGCTGAATGGAAGGTGTCATGTGTGATTCAAGGATAAATATTACTCAGGATGTTTGGAACGTAATACCACTGAGAAATTGGTGTGTGGCAGAAGTTGGTTAACAGCTTGGAGGAAATTAAGCTGATCTCTTAAGATTTTTACTCTAACCATACATCAAGTTATGATTAATTTGGTATGTTGGAAAAAAAAATCAGCATGTTCACGAATCCTTGACATTGGTTTGTAAAATACAGCCGCTGCCAGAACAAGGTTGAATGTGCCGTCCAGAATGAGGCATTTCTGTATCCGTCCACTTCATGTGTTGTAACACAGTGTGTTTATTGTGAATGGCTTTATTGTGTTTGCCGGAGAGTAAAGTGGAGCAGCTCGTAGGGAAAGGGAGTAGGTCCGCTTGAAAGTGTGTCTCTTGGAAGACAAATAGAGCTGTAATTATTTTTATCCCTGTCTGCAGCTGTTTTTCTAAGGGCCCTGGCCGCAGCAGCCGGGGCCTCGAGGTTGCCAGGAAAAGAGAGCAGGGGAAAATAGTTTTTCTACATTCGGAATGAAAAATGAAAATTGAACGGCGGCCCAGAAATGTCGAGCGAAGACTAAATGGTAGCCGCTGTTCCGTTTTCCGTGAACTCATGTGCACACGCTGCAGTCTTTTCCTCAGCACTGCTGCTGTTTTGCCATTTGGTGGAAAGGGAGAAGCTGTCAAGAGGTCTGCAGCGTTGCCTGGTCCAGAGAGAGTCTGTGTGCAGAAGAAGTGGCTCATTGTTAATCTGTCCGCTGGGGAGGCAGAGGAGAAAAAGACCAGACTGTGTTGGAGGTCAGGCCCGAGCTGTGGTCTGCTGCTGGCACTGGGGGTAGGAACAGGTTCAGACCCCTCCTGTAAATAAACACGCAGCTGCCCAGTGCCCCGCTGCCTGGAGAGAGGAGCAGGGTCACTGAGGGATACGAGATCAGTGCTGCCTGATCATCAAATAAACCAAGCAAACCAAACAGACTTTGACACGAGGCCGTGACCTATTTGCCTTCAGCATGACGCAGCAAATCTGCTGGTGTCCAGGACAAAGGCTGCTCTGTGTCCTCCTGCTCAGTGTAATGTGAATACCACCTAGAACCCGTCGCTTTATTTCTTTTTGGCTGAACATTGTTTTATTTGCATTCCTGTTCTCTGGTTGAGACTGAATGAATGGATTATGAGTCAGCTCCTTATTTCTGATAGAGCGGGGGGGGGGGGGCTATAGAAAGCCCCTCCTCTTTGCAGTAGGGGGCACTGTTGCTCCAGGCAGCATCTGCAGACGAGTCTGGTCTTCCACATGGGAGGAAGACTGAATGGAGAGAGAGAGAGCAGATATTTGCATTCCTGTTCTCTGGTTGAGACTGAATGAATGGATTATGAGTCAGCTCCTTATTTCTGATAGAGCGGGGGAGGGTGGGTGGGGGGGCTATAGAAAGCCCCTCCTCTTTGCAGTAGGGGGCACTGTTGCTCCAGGCAGCATCTGCAGACGAGTCTGGTCTTCCACATGGGAGGAAGACTGAATGGAGAGAGAGAGAGCAGAGAGCATAATGGCTCCAGTTGACAGCAATAACAATGGCTGTGCCTGCAGCACAGAGACCATGTGCTTGGGAGGGGTGATTTTCTTTTTTCTTTTTAACAGTGTGTAATCTTTGTTTTCCTCTAATGTGCTCCCAATGACAGATACACCCTGTCCATTCATTCAAGGCAAAATAACCTGTTATTGAAAGCAACACCCAAATCGCAGGATAAAGGTGCAGACAACCAAACAGGACCACGGCAGCCTGAGCCCCGTTGAGATTTGCATGGATTCTGTTCATATGTTATTTTCTCTATAATGTATCATTTTATTCTAACAAGTCAATACACAAAACCCTGTCAACAAAGGATGCACAGCAGAAGCGATCACTGCTGTGTGAATGCTGTTTCTGAATGTCAAAGCTCGCTGGCTGCACCGCGGTGAGATCCGTACGTGCACAGATTGAGCAGCGGAGATGTCTGGTTATGTAGGAGCAGCTGTGTTTGGGAGTTTAAGGCGGCCAGAAATAACTCTGTTGTATGTGGTTGCTATGGCAGCTTCACGTAGCTCTGCAAGGCAGCAGAGAGTCTAATGGCTGGCGGCTTCTGAGCGTAATCTCTGAGCAGTAAACCTTGAGGGGGGGTGTTTGTGATCCCTGACTGTCAGGAGGCGTCCTCAGAGGCCTTCCGAGTCCTCCTGCATCCTTGCTTTGGAACAGTTTTCCCATGATTCCTGATAAAGCCCACTATCTGTATCCTGTTGCTGATGTCACGGCTGTGCTGCCAGAGTCTGCAGCCCTCTGCATGTTGTCATGGAGAGGGCAGGCTGGGGAGACATATGAGACATGTCCGGGCTGTGCCAGCAGCTTTAATAAAGACTCACTGCTCTCCTCTGTGCTGCCACTCGTGTGCACGGCAGCAACACAGTATATTAATTACCCGCCGGCTTCTCTGTGTCATTCACCAGTGAGGGGAAAGAATAAGGAAAATTTCCAAGGCCCGTCCTAAAAATAAAGCAGCACTGTACGTGCTCGGAGTATTAACTTCCACACAGATGACCCATTTTTCCATCTCAAAGGGTCTGAGGATGGATGGAAAAAAAGCGAGGGGGGGTGGGGGGAGGTGGCGGCAGTGCAGCCAATCACGTGAATCTAAAACAGGCTACACATCCTGGTGGATTTCTCTTCCTCTGCGGCGCCATGTCTTACTGTCATCTGTTTTTCCATTTCTCACCCTGAGATAACTGAACCCGTTCTCCTGCCCCCCCCCCTCCCCATGCAGGTTTCTCCCTTTCCCTCATAAGTGGCCCAGCCTGTTGCTAGGCTACACATCTCTGTTGTTTACATTCTCTGTGTGTGTGTACGTGTGAGCCCCCACCCCCCCGCCTCAGGCACCCAACCACCCCGACTGCATCTCGCTAATGTCATCCACCCCCCCAGCCCCACCCCCCACCCATCACCCACACTGCCTCCAGTCTTCACCTATCTCCCCATCACTAGATCTCTGATTAGGCTGAAATTCAATAGTCCTGCTCTGCCTGAGGGAAGTAAATGCATCACATGAGCAGTGAATTCATGTTTACGTTGGTGTTTTTCACATCTCGCTCTGGCTTGAAGCTCGTCTGCAGGGAAACAAACAGGGTTAATAGCAGCAGAGCAGCTGAATGGGGGAGGGGGGGGGGGGGGGAGAAAACAAAGCATCACTCCTCATCCTGTCGTCTGCATTATCTGTGCGGTGCAGGTTAGAGGAGGGAAGTGACGCAGGCACTGAACAGGAGGGTGAAGAAGGGGTTAACTAAGCAGACGGTGTGCAGTTATTTTTTCCCCCACTCTCTGATCTGCCTTCCTGTCTCACGGCCAGTGCAGTGCAGAGGCTTTGAAAGGCATGCGAGAGTCAGACAGGCTTGTTTTGCATACTGTTGGTCTCCTGCATTGACTTGTAGCAAATCCCTGCCCTCGGGAGGCATGTCAGAGGGGATTAATGGGAGGGCCGGGGCCTCACAGAGTTTCCCATTGACGCAGCCCAGCCCTGCACTGTATTCTCATCCCGCTGAGTGAGAGACGAGTGAGCAGGTGGGGGGTGGTGGTGATGTGTGTAATGTACAGTATATGTCTGTGTGGGGGGAAGGGGGGGTATTAGACAGTGGTCTTATGTCTGCCTGCCCTGATTACTTAGAGCTTAGCTGGAGGGAGGGAGGAGAGTGTAAATGTGCTGTGTGGAAAATCTGTTCCCACGTCGATTTGTGTTTCCTCTCACCTGAACCTGAACCTAAAGCCAAAACCAGAGCCACTGCTGCTGGATGGGGTTTTGCCAGCTTTGTACAGAACCATTACATGACATGAGCTTACAGTCATTTAGCAGACGCTTTTATCCAAAGCGACTTAGAATCAGTGCATTTAACACTGCGAACCAGTCTCTGTGATGAGCTGGACGAACCAGCTACTGGCTGCAGCCTCATGTTAGATGTGGACACATGAGAGTGGTAACAATCTTTCTAGCAAGATCTCCAAAAGAAAATACATGATCATATGTAACTTTATCTACATATTGATATATTTAGTTTTTTCTCTGAAATGTCTAGTGTTTTGTTGCAATTTCTTTATTTTTTTATTTTTTACTACTCTTTTATTATCTGTTTAATGCACATTGCTGTTTAATGCACATCGCTATCCCTGTGGCTGCTGTAACGTTGAAATTTCCCCACTGTGGGACGAATAAAGGAATATCTTATCTTATCTTATTATACAGTATATATTATTATTATTGTTGTTGTTGTTGTTGTTATACCCTTTGCCATTTTTGGTTACATATGCACAGAGAAAGTTTCCTTGTCACTTCCTTGAATTTTTTAAATTTCTCATTTTGAAATGTTGACCTACAGCAATTAATCGGTTACACATTCTGCATTTCACTGCATAATTCTGGAGGAAGTGCATCTCTGCGTCATCCTCTCCAGTCCAACAGCGACCACATGTTCTGCTTTCTTTAGGTTGCAATGATTTGTGTGTGTGTGTGTGTGTGTGTCTTTGCTGTTTGAGTGTCAGTTTGTGGTTGCTGGGCTCGTACCTGCTTTCTGTCTCTCTGTGTGCTCTTTGTGCTGTCTGTGCCTATAGAGATTCTGTTTATATAACAGGTACAGTATGTTGCGTTGTAGCTGTCATGTTGAAACATCCTCTTGCAGATATGGTTGTACCAAGGTCGATATAGCTCTGTGTTCAGTGATTGGATTATTTGTGATGGAGTAGTGTTTGTTTTTCTTAAGGATCATATGAGATTTGTCATATTTACCGCCAGGGCCCAGTCCTGGCAGTGGTTTTCACTGAGTCCATCTGCTGCTGTCGTCCCCGTTCAGGAGGAGATGGTAGAACGGTGCATCATCAGCAAAAAACAGTTCCCCTCCCGTTTATTTATGTAAACCTGAAATAATGTCAGACTGAAGTTGTGGCCCCCGATGACGACTTCATCTCTGGGTTTCAGCCTGTTTTTCTGAATTTGTACCGAGACATTGATTTATTCAGATCATAAATTTTGTCCTTCGTGCCAAACAGAGTCTTTGTTTTCTCCTTATCTCTCCGTGTTGTTCCCTTCTCGCTCTCCCTTGGTTTTCCGTCTTTTTTCTCTCTCCCACACCTGCTGTTTTATGGTAACGATAAAGGGGACCTCAACCTTGAAACATGATAGAGCAACCCCCAACTCCCACAACTACAATAATCTGAGACAGGAAAAAAAAAAAGGTGTAACCTTGGTGTAACTTTTGTATTTTATCCTGTTTTCCTGGGCTGGCAGAGCTGCGATGCCGTATCACCCTGTGCAGCTACAACCCACTCGTTCATCCGAGAACTACAAAGTGGGTTTGACGCCTTGCATCTTGTGTAACCGTGGTCTTTGAAGACTTTGGCTTTGAGCTGTGTGTCTCATCAATTCCCTACGCAAAGCTATATTTGAATCGGAGGCGAGCGCATAAGGGGGTAGCTTATCTTCCCCACTCATTTAATGTTATTCATTCATGCACGCTATTTTTATGACAGGCCGCACTACTTTACATTTTCTGTTGTTTATGTAACCATCGTCAGTCTGCGTATGGATGTGTATGTATGTGAATACTCTGAGACAGTACAGCTCCTTCATAACTCCCCGCAGGAGACATGGGAGATAAACACCAGGGGCTCTGAGTCTGCGTGAAAATTGAGTGGTCTCCTGATGCATGCGAGTCCCAGTTTGTAATGATCTGTGTGTTTTAATCCCTCGCAGAGGAGGAAAAGTCAGATCACGCGTCTGGCCAGTTGGGGTCTTTCTGGGTCGCGTTTTAATGATAATTCACATCTTAACATGAAGGCGAGCAGAGTGTGGTTTAATACAGTGAAACAGATCTTCCCGTTTCCAGGCACACCATAAAAGTGAGTGGTACTTATTTGTCATTGGGGACCCTGGATTTGTCACATCAGATCTGCTTTTCGCAATGAATGAGATTACAGACTCGCCACGGCAAGTCGGGTTTTGACTCCTCAAGAGGATGGATGCAGAGAGCAGAGCCACAACGGCTGATTCTCGTGATAACGGCTGAGGCTCTCCCTCTGTCAGATCCATTTGAAATACCGGTCAGCCTCTGCGATGGTCAGAGGACCTAAGCTGCTGAGCCACGCCACTCTCCAATTCTTCAAGCCTGCCAGGAAATGCTGAGTTCACTGTCAATATGAGAGGAGAGAATGGAATCATGTTATTCTGTTCTCTAGCGAACCTCTTCCAAGTAATTGATCAGGATGTTGATCTGCGTCAGCATCGCGCCTCGTCAGCTGACAGGAACAGATCCCTGGTTTGGTTCATCCTCTCAGAGATAGAACTGCATCTGACCTATTTCGCCTTGTTTGTTTGGAGTCTGGTTGCATCTCCTCTGATGATTTGATATCGCTGCCTAAAATATGAGCGACTTGTTATGTTTGTGTTCACACCACAGTACTGCTTTCATTATCATATAAAAGGCTTTTTTGATATCCTCATCTAGTTTGAGGTGTTCCTCAATAAATAATAACACAGGCCAGTGGGAGTCACTCAGATGGCAGCAATGAAAAAATAGTATCTGCTTCCACGTGAACCACGGGGCTAGCATCACCTGTTGCGTTAGCTAGACTGTTAGCATCTGAGCCTTCGTCTTCCTCCCTCGGAGAAGAGTGTGCTTTAGGTTTATTTTGAGCTTTCTTCGTCGGCATATTGTCAGGTATACAGTTATGAGTTGCCACAAACGATAGTAATCACTGTTCATGTAGTTCAAGGAGAGTTTACAGGGTTTTATTAAAATATCGCCAGGAGCTCACAAAAAGACGTGTGCTCAGCTCAACGCCATAACCACGCCCCATAAAAGGCTTTTTTGATATCCTCATCTAGTTTGAGGTGTTCCTCAATAAATAATAACACAGGCCAGTGGGAGTCAGTCAGACAGATGTGTTTTTTGTTTTTTTTTTACCAGAAAACCCACGTTCTTGGGCCTGATTTGTATTTAATGGACTTTTAGATGATTAATGAATCAATTATTCGATACAGCATCGGATCTCTGGGTGGCTGCAGCCGAGACGCTGACAGCTTTTCAAATTGAAAGAAGCATAATCGTTGTGACGAGTCGCTTATTGCCAACTCAGTGTGCTCCTGTAATTATAAATGCATGAAATAATTAACAAACAACTCCACTATGAGGTCTTTACATGTTGGGTCATTTAGGGTCAGCAGCGATGGGCTGGTGGAGAGTGGCGCTGGCAGATGATTGCATTTTGCCTGATGGGGCCAGGAACACGGATTGAGCTCATCTTGTAGTGGGAAATGCACTGTGGGCTTTTAGTCCAAATGACGCTCAGTGTGAGGCCTCTTCCTCACGTAGCTTAGTGAAAAGCCTGATGAAAGCACACACCACTCGCTCTAACACCACCACTACCATCCACACCCCCACCTCCCTGCTCCATTCTTCCAGAGGGACGGCTTGTTGACATCCATTAGGAGGTTTCCCAGCATTGAGCCCGGCCAGGAAAAAGGGCTAATGATGTAATTCCCTGAGCGATGACATTAAAATGTCAAAGTGCCACAGCTGACATCATCCATTTAACACACATTTTCCAATAATATACATTTGTCTTCCTTTTTCCCCTTCACTCAGCTTTCCTTTCTAGAGACTGGAGCTCCCCACCCATCCCAGCACCTCTCGGCTCCACTTAGGTGTAGACAGAGCAGCATCGTCAGACTGTGTCTTCTCCCGCAGCTATAAATGCCCTGCTGCAGAAGACAGTGTTTTGAACAGGCTATGTGTGTCGCCTTACATCGATCCCTCCGTTTAAAAAAAAAAAACCCATCAGCTCTTGGTAATTCTGCTCATGTGCAAGACCCTCACGCCCTGAAATCATTGCTCGTCCACTTTGTTTACAATTCTGAACACGTGTGTGATCGTCCTCTGGCTGATTTCAGGTCCGCTCTCTTTGATTTGATCTTATTAATGTTACGATGTGCGTCAGGATGGAGTGAACATGCACCGCAGCCCCGTGCATTTCTCATTGGTCAACAAACACAGTGTTTCTCCAGAGAAAATATATAGAGTCGAACTTGTATTTATAAGAAGGAGACTTGACAGCTCTCTGTTCTTCAGCTCAGTGAGTGGGCAAGCTCTGGCTTCAATAATGGATGCTTGAAGGCAGCGTAAGTAGATGTGAACTGGAAGCAGAGAAGGGGCCTGCGCCTCACTCAATAATGAATCAATTGATCCCCCTGCAGATGATGGATCCGGTAGCTATGGCAACAGATGCACTGTTACTCGGAGCATAGCGAAGTGGTTGTTTCCCAGAACCATACACTGGCGGCAGTGAGTGGATTTTGGCTCCAACGTGTACACTGAGGCTGGTTTTATTAATAGATGAGGTGAGAGCAGTGATCATATTAAGAGGTGGATTCATGTATTGGGATGGAGATGAAGAATTACTATACAAATTCAACAATCATCACATCATGTGAACAATTGGAAATCTGTTTTTTCTCTGGGTTTTTTTTTATACCATCAACACAGATGTGAAGGTGCAGGAGATGGTGCAGGAAACCGTTCTAATCAGGGCGTTCCTCCTTTCATCGACGTCTCCGGGTCAGAGCCGAATACACATGCAGATTGTGATGTGCATGTAGCAGTCGTTTCTAAAAAAAAAAAAACCCTGAACGTGTTTACCGTGTCTGCGTGTGTGTTCTGTTGCCATGGCAACGTGGCTGATGCGGGGTCCAGCTGGGACCTTGTTGCCAAGTAACAGCTGAGTTATGAGATTGGAGGAGAGGAGCGTGGGCATTGTTAGGGGGAGAGGGTGGAGGGAGCACCGCCGAGGTTACGGGGGCTTCTACAAAGGCAGCGGCGAGCAACAAAGTCTGGAAGCATGAAGGGGAAAAACATTGTGTTTATTTGGGTTGGAGCTTTACATTGAATAATCATAAGGTGTTTTTCATCTCTCTCTGTGCCTTTCTGTTAGAGGATATTAACATTTAGTGCAACACAAAGCCGCACGCGCAGACAAACTAAGCAGCAGCAGGGCATCTGTGATTATTTCTCTTAGGAAGAGAATACTGAAGCAGTGTGTGTGCAGAGGTCGGGCTGAGCTGACCCTGCCTCTCACATGACGACACAGAGGCCATGCAGCCTGTGATGACTCACAAGCAGGCAGAACTATGGGAAACCGTCCAGCTCTGAAGTCTGTAAATGATTGTGTTGTGTCCTTGTTGTGCAGGAGGCTCAGGCGTGGAGCTGCAGCGATGGACCTGTTGTTGAGTCAACAGCGGTTTAGCAGACAGACAGACAGACAGACAGACAGGGACTGTTACACTGAGCTCTCCTCTCTGCTGCAGCTCCCCTCCTGTCTGTGCTGCGGAAACATGGCCTGTAATGTATTAGCTTGTATGCATGGTTAATGGTTTGTGATGGTAGCAGCTGGTTGTGTTTTTCAGCTGCCAGGAGGAGAGCGGTAACACCCACAGGATCCCGTCTGTGTGTCACGTGATTAACGAAAAGGATGATGGTACGTTCTTATCGATCGAATCACTCAACGTTAACTCTGGTCCGTCTCCACGGCGATAACATGACTGTGCCGTTTTACTGTTATATCAGTATTGTATCAGGCTCCTGGCTCGGATTATTTTTGCTCATGCTTGTTAAGCACACATTTTTCTGTCTTCCACTGGCCACGCAGTCTGAATTGTTGTCATGGAAACTGATTATGAAGTGCCTCGGAGCGTCAGTCGAGACTAATTGTTGTCCCCAAACAAACGCGCCACTAAAAATCACAGCATTTGTCGTTCTCTTTGTAGTAATATTCTCCTGCTTCATTACGTCTCAACAATAAACCACTGGCACACAGCCCCAGCATCTCCTGCACAGGAGAGGAGTGAGTGAAACTAGCTGCAGACAACAAACTGGAGAAAACAGAGAGGCCATTGAAGTTCCTGGAGCTGAACCCCAGCCGCTTGGCTCTTTCCACATCGAGCCTGGGAAATGTGAAAGTTGACACTCGCGTGCGCGGCTGACACATTCAGTCCTGCAGCCAAAGGGTGCGTTTCAGTGACACGCCGCAGATAACGAGACACTGTGTCCTTCCAGATTTGTGCAGTTCAGGAATTACAGGTGGAGACAGGACAAACCAGAAAAACAAAAACAACGGAGCCAATGTGGCCCCGCGCTTTATATAACAGAGCTCGCCTGTGGCAATTGTGCAATGCGGCGCAGTTGTCTGGGCTGATGTAAACAGAGCCTTCGTGCCTCTGGAGGCTCAGCCATGTGCCTTGATGCAGCAGTTATGGGCACATGCCCTACTTTCATAAATCAGAGCTGGAAAAAAAAAAAGGAAACAGCATGAAGGGAGGGGAGGAGGAGGAGGGGTGAGGAGGGGGGGATGCCGAGAGAGCAGGAGCGGGAGGGGAAAGAGATTTTTTTTTGTGGGAAGGAAGGTGGGGGCCTGAACAAGGCTCATATTGATGTTCCAAACACAGCTGCAAGCGTCAGCTGACTCGCTGGCCTGGAAGCAGCCCCAAGCTCTGCCTCCTGGCTTTATCAGCTTACACTGTGACCTTTCTCTCTCCCACCCCCACCCCCACCCCCACCTGAACCCCCACCTGAACCCACCCCACCCCGTATCTGGCCCTGCACCATGCCCGTCCTCACAGCCCTCAATGAGTCCAAACCCTGTCTGTCCTCTCTGACTCCGACATCTGACTTCTGATCTGGGGAGGGGTGGGGGGGTGTTTTATCTGCATGCCTCCAGAAACACTGGCTCACTTTTCGGCACATCAGCACTTTTCGTTTGTCTCACATGGCTTGATTTTCAAGCCTCGCCCCAGAGCTCTTACACAACTCACCATGAAGTCACTGTTCCTCCTCACGTCCGCACCCAGTGGCAGAGGACGGAGTGAGGGAGAGGACGGAGTGAGGGAGAGGACGGAGTGAGGGAGAGGACGGAGTGAGGGAGAGGATGGAGTGAGGGAGAGAGTGGTGGTGATGGAGGGGCTCGCTCACTTTGAACAGACGTGTGTCAGTTTTAGCAGACGCGTAGTCGTCCTGTGTCGGATTTCAGCAAAGGGCTTTTTCGAAAACAAGGACAGAACGCGTCAGTCGGATTCTATTTCCGAGCTGACGACTCGGGTTTGAACATATTTAGTAAACCTGGTGTTGGCAGCAGTTCAGGGTGAGACGGAGGCAGCAGTTGTCATAGGGAGTCTGCCCCCAAGGGGCAGTCATCAGCAGCGGTAACTGTCAATCACAGGTCTCCGGGCCTCATGGGCTTTTTCTCAGAAAGACGCCCCCTCCATGCACAACACACACACACACACACACACACACACACACACACACACACAAACAAACAGAGCACACCACCCCTTGATGATGCTCTTCAAGTGTTACTGGATAGTGTTTCTATGGGAGCTGTCCACCCACACACACACACACACATCCACACACACACAGAGCAGTGCTTCTTTCCCCTCCCCTCCCAGCTGTTTGCAGGAAACACTCATGCTTCTCTGGAGATGTCGCTTGCGGCGGCTCATGCACTTATAAATCCTGGGGTCCTTTCTGGGAAATGAAAGATACATGCATGCACACACACTCGGAAGGGAGAAGGAGCAGGGTTACGGGGGGGGGGCAAAACACAGCCTGCCAAGTATATCTCCGCTGGAGAGGTTGGATCGAGTGTCTGCCTTCTGTGGGAGGCAAATAAGGAACATATTCTGTACTTCCCCAGTTACTGTGTGAGAATCTGAGACTCTGCGGTATCCAGGCAGACCTCAGCGACACCCAAAACATCACAGGAATGAGAAGTGTGTGGCGGTGGAGGACAAAGAGGGAAGATGGAGGGAGCAAATAAGAGGGAAGGCAGGGGAAAGAATAGAAGCATTTAAAGGCAGCTTCAAATATCAGTCAGCTCCTGGACAATGAAGCACAGCTGTTGCCTTTGAACTGCAGCTGTCTGGCTCTCGTTGGCATCATTTGTGTGTGTACATGTGGTAACCGGTTGTGTTTGAACACGGGGCCGCAGTAAAATATCACAGGAAGATTTGTGCGTATTCTAATGTAAGAGGGTGGATCGAGGTCACGGGGCGTCGCAGAGAGACACACGAGTAGGTGGCGAGTATTTCCATCGTTCCCGATTTAGACGCCCTCGAGCTGGAAGCGGAGATGAGGCGGGGTGGCAGAGCGGCCGCAGCGCCCTGTCTGGAGTGGGCTGTAATGTTTCGGGGGTTGGGGGGGGTCAGGGAGGGGGGAGGGAGATGAAGGACAAAGCCGTGGAGGACATCTCACTCGCTAAAAACAGATCTGCATCTGATTGAGGGCCGAGAGACCAATCTGGAAATGAAATTCGATTGGCTTTCTCGGCGAGTTCGTGACTGAAGCGGCCGCAGTGTCCCCGTCACGCCTGAAAAGCCCTTCAAGTGCCTCATTATCAGTGTCATCTGTGGACGATCGCAGAACATCTCATCCTCATCTCAGCTGCTTTTTGATCAGCCTCCAGACAATACGCCATTAGGCCTGTGCTGATTTTCTGAAGCACAGCTCAATTACTCAAGGGGAGACGCATTAGCATATCAGAAAGCACAGGCGTGACTCTGCAAATAAAAGAACACATTAGATACCCAACACCACCACCACCTCCAGCCCCCCACCCCCCACCCCCCACAGTATGCTTCAATTATTCATATAGTGTAAGAGTGGGTAGTCACACCTTGATTTGCATTCAGCCAAGGAACTTAGCATTTTGGAGCTTTCTGTGTTGCGTCCTGTGAGTTTTAGCACCGAGGCCGTGGTGTGTGTGTGTGTGTGTGTGTTCGCCAGCTTTGTCGCACTCAGACTTGAGCTGCCAACATGCCTCGCCATCATTATGTCGTCAATGTCACATTTCACGCTACACCATTTTGTCACAGTAGTTAAGTGTGCCACCCTGGGTGCCTCGCCTGCGCCTGCTCGACTACACAAGGCAGGGCTTCTCAATTATTCATACAAGGGAAACGCATGCACGCACACACACACACACACGTGGTCTCACTTTGCATGCGTTCCCATGTCTGTCTGGAGACAGATGATATCACGTCCCAGAAACCAGGCTTCTTGTTTTGCCGTTGTAGTGAAACTATCACTGAGCTTTCACAGCGGTGAAAATGTCATGGCGGCGCCATTCATCGTGAAAATGGCGTCAGCAGTGGCCGCAGTAAATGGAGGCACCTCGGCCTGTCGGTTCAGATGACTCAGCACCGTGAGTGGTTTGGACGGAGGAGAGTAGCAGCGATATCGTTGAGTCTTTCTTCGTGCAGCGAGGTTTGCCGATGAGGAGCAATCCACTTCATCTGGAACAAAGACGGTGTTTCCCTGAATAATACATCAGCCCCTCCATTCAGCCTGCGTCTTACTATTTTTTTTTTGCATGCATGAGTAAATTCCTATGCGTGCCTGTGTGAGCGGCTGCCTGCTGCAGTGCATGTGTTCCTGTACATGAGGAATGTGTGAAGGTGTGTGTGCGTGTGTGTGCGTCAGCCGCTGACTTTGTGTTCATTGCACAGCACATTGATCTGGCTGCTCACTAGACTGGATGGAAAAGGGCCCGGGGCGAGAAGTGCACACTGCATCAGCAGATGGGAGAGCCCGATGTGTTGCCATCACACGGCATTCCTCCTCACTGGGCATGCTCAGTAGGCCACACCCCACACACACTGCTGACCCCCCCACCCCCTCCCTTTCCAGGGCCTGTTTGAACCAGTCAGCCGGAGGCGGCGACGGCGGTGCTCTCTCCTGTATTCTCATCTGACCTTCAAAGCAGGCTCGGGGACAGTAGGTTGACAGGAAGGGGAGGGAGGAGGGGTGGTTTTTGTTTTTTTTTAAAGCTCTTTGCTGCAGCAGAGCTGATATGTCACTCATTATTTCCACTTGGTGTTTTTGCTGTGTCATGGCCTCCATAAGAAGTGTGTGCGACAACCCACTGTCTCACACATACAGAATTTAACAGAACGCAGAGTTTAACACATCTGTGCTGGGCTTGGACTATAAACAGCTGATTCAGAGTTGTTGTTTATTAAAAATTTGCACGTTTTCTAGACATTGTCAAAAAAAGAGATGAGAAGAGAGAAATCTGTTGAGTTACAGGAAGTGTGATCATTTTACTCGCTTATATAAGTTGTGCAACCTGATAAAAGAAAAAAACAAAAAAACAAAACAGGAACTTGTTTACATCACAGCAGCTGGAGTCTGAAATAGACACAAATAATTCAAGAGCATTCGTCCTCTGGGACTAATACAAATGAGAGATGTAAATAAAGGCACACAGCAGCAGTCTAATATTTCAAGTCGCTCCAGGATCTGATTCACACTCACACACTATAAGACAGAATGAATATAATGTCGGGATCATTGGTTATGAGTGGCATCACTCTGCGGTCCCTGCCGCCCTGAACACACCGTCATTGACACATCATCGCTATTATCTTTGTGCTCTGCCTGCTGACAGTGCAGAGAACTCAATGTCTCCATGAGTCACATGGCACGCTACAAACAGAGGGACTTTTTTTTTTTTTTCCCCTCTCAAATCCAAATCCCTCAGGGTTTCACGCACGCTCTCTTTGTCTTGATACCACGTTCTGCTCGTCTCCGCTCCTTCCGCCTTTGTTCGCTCCCCTCTCTGACTTGCACGGCTGGCTTCCTGTTTATGTCAGGGGCGAGCATCAAGCCAATCAGCTGTGAAGGCTGTGATCCTCCTCACAGCTATTTACTACCCTGTGGTCCGTTTTAAAAAAAGACTGAAAAGGAGCTGAGCTTGGTGCAGGCTGCTGAGTAAGCAAAGACACAAGGCTCCTGTCAGAGTCAACCACTGACCTACATACACCTTCTGCTTATGGAAGCGTGCGTGTTTTCACTTTTCGGTTTTGCCTTGTGCCGCTGCCGCCGCTCGCTCGGTGAAGCATTCATTTATCTGCTTATCCTGTTTCACACGGCGCAGCAGGATCTGCACGCTGACACGTTGTTGTGTTGCTTGCCGAGGCCTGGAATGTGCTGGTGTGCAAGTTTTGAAGATAACAAAGCAGCATGAGGCGGCGGCGTGTAAACTCTGGATGAGGTCACCGTCCGCCAACGCAGCGTGCTGCGACATGAGAGGGGATTTTGTTCTGGATTCTCCCTCGGTGGTGTCAAACCTTTACAGCGTATTCGTGTGGCCTTGTTTGCACTGTGTGCATTTGCAGATCACAATTGCAGGTTATCAAAACTGCCAGCCGCAGCTCACGTCTGTTATTACACGGTTGAGGTATAGTGTGGACTGCATTTGACAACAACAGGAAAAGGCGATGTGGAGCGTGCAGGGGCCTGCTCATGTGTCCACGCAGTGCCAGCTCTCTCCGAGTTCACGTAGCAATATAAATCTGTTAGACAAGGGGAAAATATAATCAGGGCTTTGCCGGTGCATTCGAGTTCACTGCAGGCATTACATGAGTATTAAGGCCTGATTCAACACTGGCTCTGGCAAACATGCCTGACATTCAGTGTTTACACCCCTCAATGAAAGCTGCTAGTCAGACTGTCTGATGGCTCGGCTTGGAATTAGATTCAGGAAGTCATGAGATTTCCAGGTGGCTTGGCTTTCCTCGAATTGGTAAGAAGGGATTTTTTCAAAGCGTTGCCAATGCACATTAGACTGACGACACCCTCTGTAAAGAATTACACAGATACGTAACCTCCTATTGTTCATGGCAACAACTTAAACAAAGATAAACAGAGCAGAGTAATAAAAAGAATCTATAAAAACATGGTTATAAAGGCAGAAATACGGCCGAGTGGAGGGACTTTGGACCCTGTCGGAGAGCAGAGGCTCTCTGGTGCAATGATTTGAACACAGAAATGCATGAATAATGAATCTGTGCTGAACTCCCACTGAACCCCCCGCACCAGCTCTGAGCCAGAGATCAGCACCACATGACATCCAGCAAACACACACACACACACACGCACACACACACGCACATGCACCCGGTGACCCTGTGCAAAGCCCCTAACATGTGAGGCAATCTGCTGCGGAGCGTTGTGTGAATCATTGCACCATGCTGCACCTGGCTGCAGTCAGAGCAGACAGGACTTCTCCTTTTGATAAACCTAGTGACTGTTGGAAGGCTGCAGCGGATGCGGTCATCCAAAGTGGAAAGATAAATAAAAAAAACTCTGGTGATCAAACAGTGCTGGAACAGTTAAAGCGCCCGCCCTTCTGGCAACTGAAATGTGTGTGTGTGTGTGTGTGTGTGTGTCGCAGTTGGTTCAGTGTTTAACCCTTGTGTCAACAGTTCGCATGTGTCACAACAGCATTCCTGCGAGGCGCTGGTCTTGTGACAGAGCAGTTTCATAATGGGAGCACTGCTCACATGCATTGTTTAGTGGCAGGAGCTTTGTGTTGATGGAGGATGACTCGCAGGCCGACGGGTTTCATGTCCCTGCGTGTTGTGTGCTAATGAGCCCAGCGCTTGAGGAGGTAAATATCAGGGTGAACTGCTTTAAACAGTGAACGCTGCACCCTGTTTACTCAGTCTCTCCTCTTCCTCCCCGCTGTTAATGGTTAACCTAAAAAAAAAAATCATGTGAGAGCTGGAGTGTTTTTCGCAGTGAGATGAGAGGCGACCTTTGCCCCCACCCCCTGTTGTTGAGCAACAGTCTTGGCCAGACTGATTGTATCATGTGCAGGGAGACGGGGTTTTTCATGTGTCTTTCTGAGCAAAGTGAGATGTTTTTGAAAATAAAAGTGTGGAACTAGGAAACAGGGGGCAGGTGTGTGTGTGTGTGTGTTGGGGGGGTGGGGGGGGGGTGTAACAGTGTGTGGGGGGGGGGGGGGGGGGGGGGGGGGGGGTGTACAGGGCAACCCTGGGTGTAGGCTGAGTTGTCAGTCACGAGTGAAACCATTTCCGCTTCAAGGCTGTCTGGCTCCTCCCCGCCATTGTGTGGCAACGCGCTGTAGATGAACTTTATCCCTCTTTGTTGAGAGGAGGAGAATTCAAATGAGCACAGGGCAAGGTCAAGTTACACATCTGTGTGCCGTCTGAACAATGTGGCTCCCATCACGTAACAGAGGGAGGCGGGGAAGTAATCACAACCTTTCATATGTTAACACAAGTTGAAAACAGACTCTGGCCAAACCTGAAAGATGACTGAGTAAAACAAGAACAATATACACCCAGTGTTACATTACCATCACACACACACACACACACACATCACTCAGGAAGCATTCGCCACACCCAGCTCCCAGTGCCCTTGGTCAGACAGGTTTTTTGCAAACACATGGTGTAAGGCTTTCTATCTGCGGCGTTCTTGTTGTCGTTACAAATTTGCACAATACAAACACAAAGGTTCATATCACCTCGGGCTTATCAGGCTCCGTCAAGGGCAGTGAACTTTCCCACAGCACACCCTCCTCATCTGAGACGTTACTGTAGCATCAAGACTCTTATTCACCCTGTGTACTTTCCTCAGGCTTACTGCACCTTATTGTGGTGACTGACTCAACAACTCACTATGTGCCCGTTAGGCATAATGACTATACATATGACAACATCTGTCATTTACTTGGTTGCTAATCTAGCATGGGGTAAAATTATCTTCGGTTTCAAAATAAAAGGCACTTTCTTTTCTGTGGCAAAATAAGAGCTCTGATATCAGAAAACTGTAGCATGATAGATTTACCATCTGAAAGGATGAGTCCAGTTTATGGATTCTTTATAGATTTGCCTCCATGTATCTGTCAGTATCCACTGACAGCATTTTACTCACAAGATTAGAAAATATTCTCATTTGACTAAAGTTACACGAACACATGATTTATTTAAATGAATCTAATTTGCATTATTAGGACTATCTATCTCGCTAACACAAATAAAATCTCCATAAACTAATTTGGCTTGAACCTTTTCACTATGAATTCATTTAAACTCACGCAAATGGAAGTGCGTTTCTACAGTCCAACCTTTGCCACCTGTTGTGTTAGTCCCCGAGACATAGTTTTGGCTGAATAGGACCTAATTGTTTACTTTGCAGTTGTGTTGCAGTAGTTTCTTATTTTTTTCCCCCGGCAATTATTTCAGCTGAACTCACTAGTTTTCTCTTGTTTGCCAGGACTGCAGTTTTCGCAAGATCATCAAGGAATATAATGAATCAGATATACAGTGCATTTCAGGAATCTCTACCACCATCATCACCCCATCGCCAACACCAGTAAACAATGGATATATGAAAATTAAAGCTTTGATGAAAGCTTTATCGGTCCTTGAAGTCATGTCGACAGAGCTGAATTTGTGATTCCAGCTTTATTTCTTGGTAAGGCCTTCACATGAGGCTATTTTCTGAGAGGGCTTTGAAGTGGATGTGGGAGGTGAGGCACCATGTGCCCAGATGCCCAGACTCTGTGGTTGAGGAGACTTTATCACACAGATGGGGGGACAGCACTCATCTCCTGCATTCCCATCTTTCAGCGTGGCGGGAGGCTGAAATGTGACAACCAATGCCACACAGCTGCTCGGGGGCCAGGCCCGCAAACCCACAGGCGGATAATGAATGCCACACCATCGTGACAACTTGCACTTTTATGGAAAGAGGAGGAAGGACATCTCTGGCACAGATGCTCACAGTGTACAATGAAACATCCTCCATAAACCAGACAATCTTAGAGCGGGCAGTGAAGCATGTGTGGAATCTGTGACGGGAACCTTGCCTGATATATGACCACTACCAAATAAAGAGCTGTTTCCAAGTCAATGTTTTTGAGCCTACTTTGTGGTGAAGCTGGAGAAATATCACTTTCCAAACGTAACCACAACATCTGTCGATGATGCACTGCCGTCGCCTTTGTCTGTGATCTCCCATACTTTCCTGATTTAAATAAGCCAGATGCTATCTTTGAACAGTTTTTCCCAAAACAGTTTTAATTAGGTCACTGTTTGCTATTCTGGATTTTCCTTCCTTCTATACATCACAGGAATTACTCTGTATATCCTTTTGCTTTCAAGGCAAATCTTACTAGAGAGGGGGAAGCTTTGATCTTCTTCCAACAGCAACGCTGAAATATCCTCTATATAAAGTAGTAATAAATATCTATGTTCACACACATTTCTATGTGTTAGTTACCAGGGTTTTGTTTGGCTGGTCCAAATACACACGTCCCTCTAACACATACAGGATTCATACTTTCACATGCTTACTGCTTAGTGCATATTAATAATATGTACCACAAAGAGCCCTCTCAATCTGGGTGTAAGGAGAAAACAGTTGGACAGGAAATAGTTGTGGAGGATACTGATCTACTGGGGAGTCAAAATATGTCTGTGAAAGACTGCAACACAGTGACATTTAGAAAAAAATGATCCGAGGCAGTCACAACGCTGACCTGACTGCACAGTTCATTTGAGCGCACCAAATATAACAACTGTGAGTCAGCTGTGAAGTGCCCTTTTATGGGTGATAAAGAGAGGCCATTTATATGTGCAGGTAATATTAGTCTGGGAAATAGTATCTTAAGAACTGCACCAACTAACATCAATTACCAAAATGCTAAAAGGTGCATTCTGTGTTTTCCCCCTTTTGCTACAAAAACAGCCAACTACAGGATGTTTACATCACTGTCTGGCTGTGACCTATACACAAGTGTATATATAGATGTGAATGGATATATATATATATACGTGGGGGTTTCCACTGGACAGGAAATTGTGTCATAAGCGCTACAATGCACACATGAAGAAGAAGTCGTCAGGTCTTTCTGTTCCTGGTCGCCAAAATTGAACCTGCACTTTTAGCCAGAGAAACTCCCTTCTGTTTAAAAATGAATGTGAAAACATTTACATTCATTTACATTTTTCTACAGGGATTTCCCACCCCCACCCCCCACCCCCAGCCCTCTGCTATTTACTTAAGTCATCTGTCTCTTGACAAGCCCTGCAGATTAAGGGGATATGTTACCATCTTGTTTTTTTTCTAAATGGATACACATGTGGCACATCTGGGTCCAAGCCTGACTCATTACTCACTTTTTTATGTTCCATTCTCTGCAGCCATGGCAACTGCTGCATGTTTGGCAGAAAGCTTTTGAAGGCAGTGGAAAAAGAGAGAGAGAGGGAGAAAGGGAAAGAGAGAGAGAGCCAAAGGAGGGAACATAAATGGAGAGCGAGGGAGGGAGGGAGAGAGAGAGAGAGAGAGCAAGCTCTCAGTAGTTGGCCTACATCCAGTGTAATCATGCCATGGAGCTGAAATGAGGCCTTTGGCAGCACACCAGGTTTCTGAGAACAAAGATGTGAGCTTCTAATGTTGGCGGTGGGGCCTGCTTGGCATCCTTTGCCATTTCCCAGCAGCCCTTGCCTTGGCCGACCGCCAACTCCCCATCCCACCACCCCCGCTGGGACTGCAAAGAGGATCAGAATAAAGAGAGAGACTTGTTTTTCACTCGCCTCTTGCTGTGGCCCAATGACATCACCTCTGCAGCCTCCAGCCCCCAGATTCCAGCCGCCCAGCACATTTTTCCCTTTCGCCGTAGACCCTCCATTTTATTTGAATTCCTCCATTTTATACCTACATCAAAGTTGCCTCCTCGCTAAGGCTGATTCATCGTTTTATTGTGTGCATGCGCTGCACACCATTTCTCTGATGTGCACGTGCAACCAGAATACAGCACAAATCTCCTCAGCAAATCAATACATCATGTTCAAGATGACATTAAATTAAAAAGAGGAAGTGGTTAATGCGACAGATGGGCGCCTTGCTGCCCAAATTTTATCTGTGAGCTAATCCTCGCAGTGTAAATCTGGGGCTATAAATAGCCCCATAAACAGGATATGTATAGTTGGGGGGTACCGTGATAATCTCCATGGCTACCGCTCCCTGTTACATATACAGGAACTCAGTAAACCCTGCACTCTTCTGTTCAGCTGCTAATCTCCAAAGTAGGTCACCGCATCAGATACTTAACTTCAGTCGTGTCCTCACACTGTCCTGTTACACACCCCTTTCATGTCAGTGCAGCGTGTTACAGTTTAGTTTGGTGCTTGTCTCAGCAGTTGTTCCTAAGAAGTTATATAACATCAATATAAATGGAGAACCGGGGAAAACAAAAACATCCGGTGCAACCCACTGCGTGGCAGAAAACTTCAGAGAGAATTTGTAATGCCCCACTTCCATGAATAAAAGATGGTCGATATAATATTTAACAGGATCCAAATGCAACCGAATCAAAATAACGTCATCTCTTTAGGCCTGCGATGCTGTCACATGCTGGGTATTCCCCTGCCTGTCACCTTCCTGTCACTCTTTTTTTAGCTACTTGTCTCAATTTACATACAGCTCAAAAGAAAAAGTTGCCAGACTCAGATGACACTGCTGTCAGCTGGGTCACACTGTGGTGGCTTGACTGGATGCATGGTTCATATTGCCAATCAGAGCCATCTGTGCACGTCTGGCTTCATCTCAGACCTTTGTCGCCTCTGCTCAGAGCAACTCTGCAGCATTTTAAATCAATGGATCTTCCTTTTATAGAACCAGGTCATTTGGGATTTAATTGAACCTCGGCGTGCCTCCCTCTTGCGTAACAGTGTGCAGCTATTTGCTTGCACAAACACAGACAGAGTGGAAAGCAAAGGATCAAAGCATTAGGCGACGGTTTCCCACCAATCTGGAGGAAAGACTTTATTTTGCCCCGCACAACAGTCACATCCTAACTGTGTCATAAAGCCCAACAACACTTCCCAGTGTTGTTCGCCCCAACAAGGACTGAGACTGAGAGAAGGCATGGATGGGAAATAGCGTGTTAACACAGTTTACAGTGAGAGGACAGTAAAGCCTTGTGACGTCTGCCAGTGTTCTGCAGGGAATAGGCTGTTATTGTGCGCCATTGTTAGGCCTGCTCATTTGTATGTCGGTGGCTCCACGACAACGCTCGTGTGAAAGCATATGGCAGCTGCAACACAATCGTGTGTGCATGGAGGTGACAGCGGCGCATCATCGCTGCTTTATTTTGTTTGTGGAAACCCATTTAAAGAAAAGCCACATGCCACAGGGAGAGGTCACGGCTGGTGGCGGGGAGCCAAGTTGCCCGATCTCCCTCGGGTGGGCGAGGCGGATGAGGGTTCGTGACTAAACACCGCGCTTCCTCTTTCCAACGTCACATGGACTTGCACAAACATATCCTGCTTTGTGTCTGCAGGTTTCAGACGCATTGCCTCACCCAAAGCCCGGGGCTAAGCTGCAATGAGCTGGAATGAGACCAGATGAGACGGAGGAATCTGAACTACTGTGACAATCTACCGCTTCAAACCTACACTTTTACTTCAGGGGATTTTGGCTGGGTTTTTGGTATATGACAGGTTTCTTGTAACATTTTCTCCCTCCCCTCCCCATCGTGTCAAACCAAACACAGCCGTGCAGTCATTAATCTTGCTACACCTCTCAGACTAACACTTGTTTCTTTTTTGTGCTGTTTTATTTTTAACTGGCTGAAAAGAAACAGGAGTCTGAGTGGCTGATTCACTCCAGTGTCGTTTCATTTGGTTGGTGTCAGATGTGAATGACTGACTGCTCAGTGCACTGGAATCAAATGTGGGCAGAACTGTATTCCTGCTGTAACCTCACATCGATTCAGCTTTACAACACATTGGCTGGAAATCCCCACCTCGTGACAGGACTTCCTGGTTACTGGCTAATGGAGGCGCCTTTTCTCTCATTCTATATAAACACTGCAGGGGAAATATAATCAGCCTGATGCTGGGGGGAAAAAAACACTGGTCAGTAATTGTTGACCTCACGCTGGTAAACGGGCATGAATATAAGCAGCAGAGGGGGGAATGTGTCCAGTTAAACGTCTCCATTAATCCTGAAATATTCCCTATAAACCAGAACGCTGCTTTAACAGCGAGAGCCCGGGTTATATTTGTGCTGTTTGTGCCCGGGTGGCGTCGCCTCATTGCTGGAGCAGCAGCAGCAGCAGCAGCAGCAGCTCATGGCGGCTGTGGCGGCGCTGTGCATTGACAAAAACAAGCTGCAGCGTATTTCAGCCCGCACCGGAGACCGCTGCGAACAAAGCGGCTGTCTGAACGAGCCGCACACCGCCTGTCCTACACACACCGTCCGACTGACTGTCGACAAACACCGAAACAGCCGTTTGACTAAAAATAAAAAAAAACCCAAACAAAACAGAATATCCTGATAGTCGCAGACAGGCGGGTACGGACGGAGGGATGTTTCTCCCCGGTCGATATTGACGACAACACCGAGCTGCGTGTTACTACAGTCTGAACTGGGCGCAGCTTCTGGCACGACTCCAATCTAACTCAAACGTGGAAATTACTAAAATAAAAAAACAAAACAAAAACAATAAGAATGTATTCTTTTTTTTTTAAGTAAAGCGGAGAGTGACGCGGGCTGCAGTAAACTGAGAGGCGGGGGTGGGGGGTGAAGGGGGGAGGGCGTCTGTCGAAGAAATCAAGTCAATAGAAACTGAAGTGGAAGCAGGCGTTTAGAGCTCCGTGCTGACGTCACTGCTCCACACTGAGCCAGTAGTAGAGAGTCGGCGGAGATAGATAGACGAGCGCTGTAGTAAAGTACACACCGACATGAACTTCTGCCTGTGAAACTTCAGCCCTGTTGCTGCTGCTGCTGCTCTCAGGACCGCTTCTCATCCTCCGACCGGCGGAACTCGCTGTTTGTTCGTTGTGACGGGAGCCCGGAGGGAAAACAAGGGGCAGCCGGGGAGGAAGACAACATTTTGGGTTTTCTTTTCGGGGGGTCGACGACGAGCGCCATGTCGTCCGCGGCGGTCGCTGCCTCTTCCAGGAGGCAGTCGTGCTATTTGTGCGACCTGCCCCGCATGCCGTGGGCCATGATCTGGGATTTTACCGAGCCCGTCTGCAGGGGATGTGTCAACTACGAAGGAGCAGACCGCATCGAGTTTGTCATCGAGACGGCCCGGCAGCTCAAGCGGGCTCACGGCTTCCAGGAGGGCAGGTCTCCCGGGCCGGGGAAGTCGCAGCTCTCCGGGAAAGACATCCAGGCGATGAACCACGCTGCGGCCGGAGACCCGGGCTCCCGGCCGCCGCAGCCGCTGGACCGCTACCCGCTCTCCTCGGACCGCCCGCCCCGGCTGGGTCCCGAGTACCAGTCTGGGCGGCAGGCGAACGGCATCCCCGTCCCCAATGGATTTCCTAAGCCCGACGAGCCGCCGGAGCTGAACCGCCAGAGCCCTAACCCGCGCAGGAATAGCGCGGTCCCTCCCAATCTAGTGCCTTTGGTTAACGGCAGCATGGCCCCGGTGCACGCCGTCAACGGCAGACCGGGCCAGATGGGGCTTCCCTCCGCCGTGGCGGCCGGGAGCCCCGCCGACATGGGCAAGAGACCCGCCTCGGTGTCCAGCACCGAGCACGACAGAGAGGGCAAGGAGAAGCACCGACCGGACAGCCTGACGCCGGACATCTCCGACGGCCACAAAAACAGGGCCGAGCAGGACTGGATGGGCAAAGGCAAGACGGTGAGGGACCTGATGGCTCTGCACACGTTCGACAGCAGGTTCAAGAAGGACCATGCGGCCATGCAACAAAGGGTCATGAGCTACGAGGCCAGCGCCACCGCCTCGAAATCAGGTGAACACCAGCCCCGACACGTGCACTTTAACCCCGCTGCGATCGCCATTGTTAACGCGCTCAGAAATTGCTCTGTCTGACAAACATATTGTCGATGAAGTGTGGTGTGTGTGTGTGTGCAGTGTTTGTTTGTGTTGTGTTGTGTGCTTGGTGTTGTTGCCTTGCAGCCTGTGGTGCAGCAGGGAGCAGCAGAAATGCACGTCCCTCTCTCCCAGTGTGATTGTTGATCCTTGTCTGAGCTGTGCAACTCACCCATGTTGTTTAACCCTTTCCCACCCCCAGACAGAGGAAAACATCCCCGCAGCATGAAGAGAAAAGCGTCTCCGGAGCCGGAGGGAGAGGGGACGGCTGCCAAGCTCAACGGAGAAGGGCAGCAGTGGTTACCACCGCCTACTGACCCCCTGAAAATGCCCCCAGTCCCCCCGCCAAGCTTTGCCCCCCCTCCCTCCACAATATCTCCACACTCCCGCACCACCCCACCTGAGGCAGCCCAGAATGGCCAGTCCCCAATGGCGGCACTCATCATGGCAGCAGACAATGCAGGTGGGAACAGCTCTCCCAAGGACTCCAACCAAGTCCACTCCACCACCCGGAGGAACAGCAGCAGCCCCCTGTCGCCCTCCTCCATGAATCAGAGGAGGCTGGCACAGAGAGATGCGTCCGGTGCAGGTACCCCCCACGTGCCAGGCATGGACCAAGTGCACCCCCAAAGCATTCCGGACTCCTCGGTACCCGGCAGCATACCCCTGTGCTGCACGCTGTGCCACGAGCGTTTGGAGGACACACACTTTGTTCAGTGCCCGTCGGTGCCCTCTCACAAGTTCTGCTTCCCGTGCTCGAGGGAAAGCATAAAGCAGCAAGGCGCCACGGGTGAAGTGTACTGTCCAAGCGGAGAGAAATGTCCCCTGGTTGGCTCGAACGTACCGTGGGCTTTCATGCAGGGAGAAATCGCCACCATCCTCGCAGGAGACGTCAAAGTAAAAAAGGAGAGGGACCCTTGATTTTGTTTTGAACACTTCTTTGGGGAGGGGAAGCAGAAATACGAGTATAAATATATAAATATCACATACATACCATTCAAACAAACTAATGGACTTGTACATATTGGACCCAAGGGAAGAGTATACTTCGTAAACATGGTTGTATAATTTTTGATTTTTGAATACATTGTGTTTCTATATTTTTGAAGATAAAGGTATGTACTCATTATAATGGACTACGTTCCTCTTTGTTGATGTTTAACAAAACTCTTGATGTACTTCTAGGTCTGGTGGCAGTTCCTGTTTAACGTAGAATGTGACTAATGCTACTCTACGAGCACTTGGCAAAACTGAAATGCTTTTAGCTGTACTTGTATGCACTTGTTTAAAATTGCCAAATACAATTTCTGATCTTGTATGAACTTATTGTCTGAGCTTGCTTCATTTGAGTGATTAAGTTCCACGGGACTGGAGACACATGAGATAGAGCCCTCTGCTCTCATACACAGGCTTGTTGTGACGGCTCAGGAGAGCTGATTACGCTGCACCGCATAAGTAGGCTACAGTCTCAGGCTGCCCGGTGGCTGCTTTTCTGCACACGAGCCTCTCATGAATCGTGGAGGTACAGGAAGGTCGGAGGAAAACAAATGCGTTTTTCTAAAAAGTTCTCCCAGTTGTGTATCACTGTGACTGAGTGCAGCAAACAGAAAGAGGTGCCAGGTCATGTTCACTCAGCTGGAATCTGATGAGTCAGTAATGTGAGAAAGTGAATGATTGTCACAGTGTTGTGTAACCGGATATCAGGACTGCGGCTCAAATTCACCACTCCAACATTTTTTTTTAAGTTTTTAACGCAACGCCACATATTTTTGTGTGCAAATTGTGTTTTGACATCGTAAAGGCATTTAATTCTAGGCATATTTTTTGAAAGAATCCTACATTAGATTCACTAAACTGTTGACAAATCGTTACTAAAGTCAATACAAACAAAGCATGAATAAGGTACGTCAGCACTGCAGCAACAGCAGTCGGTTTGTGTGCTAAATGTGTGCGACGCTTCCACACTGTGGCTTATACTAAAACATTGTTCCACGTGTAATGAACAGATTTCTGCCTCAGTATGCAATGTGCACACATTGAGACCGATGTTGCTGCCTTAAACCCCAACCTCGGTCTGGAGCTCCTCTGATGCAAATTTAATTGTTGCAGATTCATGGCTGCGCGGCCATAAAAACAGCAATCGTGTCTCTCCATAATGGCCAGCAGGAAGCCAGACTCACCTCTCCGAGCAATGAGCGGCTTATGGTGTCGTTAAGTGACAAATTGCAGATACTGTGTCTGCAAAAGAGAAGCAATCTTCCGGGCACTCTCTCTCTCTCACTCTCTCTCTCTCTCGCTGACACTGCACCAAGTGGAGGAGAATATCTAGTAAAGAGGGGGACTCGGTGTAGTCGGCAGTTGTGTTGCTACTTGAGGCACAATCTGCTTCCCGCTCAAGTTTTATCCCCCAGAACTTCAGCACGACCTCGCATCCGCAGAACATAGACTGTTATTTGGTAATTAAAGGCCTCCAGTTCCTCCTCTAGTGCCTATGACTCTGGTCATCAACTGTGGATTTATTGACTCCACTGCACATACACACGCATTTCACATGTATTTTGTCAGGCACCTCAAAGACTTGGGATTACCCGCTCTTTTAATGAGCCGTGTGGTGTCCTGAATGATTCATGATGTTGAATGAAAACAGCGTTTGCACCTCCCTGTCGTCAGCTCAGGAGGACAGGGGTAATTATTGTCCCTTCACTGAAAAGACGAAAGGGAAGGCAGAGACTAAAATAAGCTCGAAGCAGAAACCTTTGGGCACAAACAATGGCTTTTCCAGTGTAATTTGAGACTCTGGAGCATTTGACTGACCGAAACCTGTTTTTTTCCCCCCCCGAGTGCACATTTTGAAGACAGCTGTTTGTGTATGGTCCTTTTCCGTTGCTCTGGAAAGTTATCTTATCAGTTGGACTTTCAAACCAACCACACAGCCCACTTTGATAAACGCAAACACGTCACGGTGCCACTCGTACACACCCCTCCTTATTTCATCTCACACACTGTTCTCAGAGATTTCTTTATGGGTCGGCACGTTGACCTACTTCTTCCTTATTACAATGTGCAGGAAACTATATTGAAATTGCCACACCTGAGAGTATCTGAGACGGGTGCCAGGTTTCCGTGACCTGGCACTAACCGCCATGCACGTAGACACAAAGAAGCACCTCGCTCCTTACCCCTCCATCCCCCCCTCCTTTGCAGAAACGTATCGCAGCACAGCCGATACCTGTTTGTTCAGCGCTGACTAAAATAGCCCGCGCCATATCTAATGTGTCCCTGCAAGAGGCTCTGTCATAACACAACGCTGTGGTGTTGCATAGTTACCGGTGAAATCAGCGCACAGCAGATGCTGCGGGTGCAGCCGGCCTGTCGATCCATATGCAGGAGGGAGCAGTATGGGGAGATTTCAGTAAACAGGCATCATGTGAAGACGAGGTCGCGCACTGTTCCTTTAGTTCACCTTCAATGGTTTCTAAATTGTATGTGGGATTCTTTTGTTGACGTTACAAAGTGAAACATCCCCTTCTGTTTTCAGCGTAATCGTGTAGGAGCCACTTCTGGTTAATGACTCACAGGCTTTTATTTTGTTTACTCGTGAGAACCCTCGGGCGACTTTAATGGTTCAGCTCCTGCTCAGTATGAAACAAACACGGTTTGATTTTGGATGTGCTCTCAGTCTGGAACTGTTTTACGGGAACGCTTGTAAGACATGTTGTCTGAGGCGTCGCCAGGTGAAGTCCAGGTGAAACTGATATCACCTCCAGCGAGGATTATTACGGAACCCTCCCCCTTCCGTTGCTCTTTTGCCATGTAGCTTCCAGCCACATCGTTTGCGGGATCAAATCCAAGTGTTTGATGCTGGAGCTGTGAAATAGCTCCCCAGTCCAGGCCTTCTTTATCAGGCTGCTGCAACACATTACCTAATCAATAGTCATAAAATCCCTCATTGACGGTTTGACTGATTTACTTGACTCCATCCTGTTAATCAAGCTAAGTGAAAGGCAATAACAGACATGTGAAGAGAAGAAAGTCTGTTGCTCTCAATGGTTAACTCAACTGTAGGCTGGTATGTACTGTTACACCAATGATGTTGATGTTGATGCGGTAGCAAACCCATAACTGGGTTGGTCGGAGTTCATGTTTGTTGTTTTAGGAGCACGACGAGCTTTTTTTCCCTCCAGTTCCTGTCTGCTCCGTAAGCATGTGTTCGATATCTCTGGTTCAGTTACACTATAAAGCCTAAGTATAGACAATATGAAGAGATAATCAGAAACGACTGTCTATAAATGATAATTGCATTTATAGACATTCACTTTGCCAGTATGAACGCTGTTACGCTCACGCTGACAACATCTACGTGTAAGAGCGCTGTAAAGTTCTTATCCTACGGCATTTGCTTTACATGAAAATCTTGAATATGGTCCAGTGGGTGGGTGGAGGGAGGGAAGGCCTGTGTGGGAGACAGTGAGGCACTCGGTGTAGCCAGCTGTTTCACTAATGAATCTATGTTTAGCCCAATAAATCAAAAGGCATGCTCGTGCTGCTGTAATCCCCTGAAAGCAAGCGGAGACAGGGACGCGCCAAAAGGAGAATCTGGTCCACATTTCATGCGCTCCCAGTATAACCGATCCGCTCGGTTAATTTTAGACCTGTCAGGGAAAACAAGGTCACGGCAAATGTTGTATCGGGGACACGCTTGGATCTGCCTCTTTTTCTTTTCATCAATCAAAGTTTCCCTTTGGAGTTGGGCTCGGGCTCCTGTGAGACTAGTAATGACGGTTTCTCTTCTCAGCACTGGGGGAGAAGCTGGAGCTCCAACCAGCAATTAGGAGGAGCCCAGCTGAATCCGCAGGATGTGTAAAATTTCCCTTCTGATTTTTGGCTTGGTCCAGAGAGGGGGGTTTACATCTGACTGGTCTGTTTATCACGAGGGCCTGCAAACCTAAGATGATTACAGTGCTCTGTGCCAAATTTGTCTTCCTTCAGACTGGCACGAGACTCAGTTACTGGAGAAGGATGAACTTTAAATGTATTTTATTTTCCTTGTGCTGTTTAGCTGTTTTCTATGTGGAGCATTAGATGGACAGTGAACGATTGCGTTTAATAGTTCGCACAAAGACAATGGACATAATAATCATGTTATGCCACCATCATACTTTGTGAACCTAATTCTCTATCTTCTCTTGCCATCGAATATCTGTGTCTGCCACATCTCTCCATCGTTCCTTTTCTCCCTATCTTCTTGATATTCATCTGTTCCTCCTTTCTCCTGTGGTGTTGCTGTGAATCCAGTCTGTGAAATGGTAATGAGGACTCTCTCTCTCTCTCTCTCTCACATGCAGCCTCCCTCTTTTTCCAGACATCAAAACGAGGCTATGCCTCCAATGTTTTCCTCAGATCTTGGAGTGCTGCCAAATCTTATAAGTGGAGCAGAGAGAGAGAGAGAGAGAAAGAGAGAGAGAGAGCGGGCAGAACGCAGAGGAAGGAGAGGGGGAGGAAAAAAGATGAAAAGAGACGGGATGAAAAACGAGAGAAAGCGGCAACGTGAGAGATGAGGACAAAGCATGAGACTGATCCAAGAGCATTTTTTTCCCCCCACATTTGAGCCGAGCCCAGCACAATCCCTCATTTTTCTGCTGAGCAACTACTCCCAGCTTCTGGCTCCGGATCAGCTGATAAGATGATTCTAGGCTAAATGAAAAATAGGAGGTGAGAGAGGGGGTTGCTATCTCCTGCAATCAAGGATATTCGGTAGACGTCTGTAGGATGTGAACTGTTTGCGAAATGTTTCATGTAGAAACATCACGCGATCCAGTTGTTGTTGTCGTCCCCTCTCTCTCTGTCTGATCTCCTTCCAGACGTATACGTTGGGCCTGTGTGGGTGGAGCAGGCCCAGTCACAGTAGTAGGATGCTTGTTGCCACCCCCGACATGCCGAGCTAAAGTTAGATTTAGCTGTCAATAGGAGCCTCGCCAAAAGTAAACAAGCGAGCACAGGTTTACTGTGGAAGCATCCACAGCGGCCAGCTGCTCTGGAGTCGACTTTCAGCATTTTGGCAAATGACAAACAAGCTACTGTTCATCACAGTGCAGTGTTTATTCTGAAAGACAGCAAGCCAGACCTTTAAAAAAAAAAACCCTGATGCAATCATGTTGGTTGAATGTCTGCCAGTGTGTTGCTCAGAAATGCTTTCTTTCTATGGCTGGTCAATGGGCTTTGTGGTGGTTGTGGTGTGTGTAGAGTGTGTGTGTGGAAAAGCATGAAAGGTCAGCAGGTGACCGTCTGTCCCTCCGCACTCCGAGGTGGTTGTTTAGTCAGCTGAATGCTGTGATGGCTTGTGAGGGCCATCTGTGTGCGGCCTTTTAAGCTGAATAATAACACAAAGCCCACGTTGGAAAATTCAGAATGTGCCTGAAGGCATGATCATTTCAAAAATCATTTTAAAGGGTCATTACGGGTAACGCGCTGGCACAGAGAATCCCGTTAAGAAAACAGGGAAGAAAACAGCCACAGTGATGTGATGCAGTAAAAAAAATGCAAACTGCTTTTACTGGTGTGTGATCTGTGAAGAGCCCGATGAGGGGATGGGCTGGTGGGCTGATGAATGGCTCCGTCTCTGGGGTGTGTCGCAGAATCTGCGGTGACGTATTATAGGAGGCTCATTTCATTTCCTCCCGTCCCTGTCTGTTCTTTGCTCGCGCCTCCGTAAGGCCTCCGCCACGGACAATTATCGCCAGTTCAAGCTGGGACATGGCGCTGAGCGTCGGCATGCAACGCAATCAGCTGCCTCCAACCGCAACCGCTCAATAAAACTCTCACCGTCACAAACAACAAAGCACCAAAGAATATGTCTGAGACTCTGCACGAATCCAGGCTTCTCATTGTGCTTCTACCTTTCATCTCCGTGAAGGCGTACAGTTGTCGAAAGATGAGAACAAGCACTTAAATATTCTGTCACTTTTGTTTTTACCTGGAAAAACAGCGTGTGTACCCCTCCGCTCCCCTTCCACACACACACACACACACACACGTACACGTTTACCCATCACTGCAGTGCCTTTGTATGTTACATAACTGTGAGTGGGAGCTATTTCTCCTCTGAGTGCTGATGTTATTGTCAATCAAGGCGCTATAGTTGCAGCCACTGCGCAGTCTCTTCAGAGGCAGAATAAAGCTTTTATCGCCTTTGTTCGTTCGCCCATGTCAGTCAAAATTCCTCTTTTCTCCAGCTTTCACCTCCACCTCTCCCTCCTCCATCTCTTTGTGTCTGTGTGGGGTTTTTTTTGTGTGTGTGTGTGGGAAGGAGGGGGGGTGGGGGGGGGGTAATAATTTTCTGGAGTTTTCTGTGTTTACGTTTGTCTGAGGCATGGAACACTTGAGCCGGAGTTCAGGAGCGAGCGGGGGTCAGGTCCACACAGAGAACAGGCAGGGACTGTGTTTGACAGGTGCGTGCTATTATTGGAGCCGGCGACTTCGAGGGTATTACACAACTGTGTCACTCAGACAGGTTTATTCCGACCCGCTCGCGGAGCTTCCAGAGTATCTGGTAACTGCGGCATGTCGGAACAGGTGTCATGGGGGATAACAGTACAGTAAATATAAGAAGCCTTTTTAGAACTCAAGGTTGATGGTAAGGTTGGGGCGAGTGCAGGAAGCACTGCCGAACCAGCTTTCACCTCCACCTCTCCCTCCTCCATCTCTTTGTGTCTGTGTGGGTTTTTTTTTTGTGTGTGTGTGGGAAGGAGGTGGGGTGGGGGGGTAATAATTTTCTGGAGTTTTCTGTGTTTACGTTTGTCTGAGGCATGGAACACTTGAGCCGGAGTTCAGGAGCGAGCGGGGGTCAGGTCCACACAGAGAACAGGCAGGGACTGTGTTTGACAGGTGCGTGCTATTATTGGAGCCGGCGACTTCGAGGGTATTACACAACTGTGTCACTCAGACAGGTTTATTCCGACCCGCTCGCGGAGCTTCCAGAGTATCTGGTAACTGCGGCATGTCGGAACAGGTGTCATGGGGGATAACAGTACAGTAAATATAAGAAGCCTTTTTAGAACTCAAGGTTGATGGTAAGGTTGGGGCGAGTGCAGGAAGCACTGCCGAACTTCATTCTGCGGCTGCGGCACAAAGGCGATCCAGTTGGTTGGGTCCAACAAAAGCACACTTGTATTTAGCCATCATCAAATCAAGAATGCTAATGACAGGCTGTGCTTGATATACTGTATACATGTCTGCAGCTCTGTAATGATATAATCACAGAGCAGGAGCAGCAGCAGCAGCCGCTCCCCTCCCTCAATCCCTCCCTCCTCCTCCTCCTCACTGGCTGGAATGTGCAGGGGGAGAAAAATGATCTAGTGTCACCCGGAGTGATGGAAGCTTCTCCGTTGAGCCACAGGGATATGTTCAGGGGAGGGATGGGGGAGGGCGGATATTTCTGGTTGAGTGTGAGTTTGAGTAAGTCTGGGCAGCGAGCCAAGCATGCCGATGGAGGTATGGGAGGGGTGGGCGAGAGAGAGAGAGAGAGCGGGAAGAGACAGGAACCCTTTTGGGCTGGCGCACTGTCAGCTTCACTAGCACACAGCTGCTTCTGGAAAATTCTGCACCCTGCCCTACTAAACCACCAGGCATGACATGAATAACAAGAATGGCCTAGCCGTCACCAGCGGATACTTCTTCTTTTGACGCGGGCCTAACAGAGCGCTACCAATGCCCTGCTCTTGCACATAGTGGAAAAGTCAACAACGAAGGGGACACTGGGGCACAATGTGGAAATGAAATCCCGGGTTTTAGGCGGCTTTGTCTGGACAAGGACACAGTTGACACACACCCCGAGGGCTTTGGAAAAGGCTGTGTAACAAAATGCCAACTGATGCGTTTTGATGGGGTTGCCTGCTCACCAGCCAGTCACTAATTGGAGAGCAAGAACCCACTAAATTGCCTTCAGTCAGCATGGAGCATTTGCAAATTTCCTTTCCAAGCCGCATGTGTCATCTGTGCAAAGGGCGGCAGCAGCATAACAAAGCCGGCACTTGAAAAGGCACGCACTAGCTGGTATGTGTTGCTATGTTTCTAACGTGATCAGTCAACACTTGCCCCGGGTTTAAGCACAGCCTTACCGGCAGTGTGTGAGTGTTGCGCTGCAGATGAGATAATGCAGGCCTTTATCCGTCCACGAGGTTGTTAGCCATGCACAGCCCTCCCTGCTGTTGACATTTCCCTGCCCAACCTGTCTGAACACATAGGGCCACGGAGGATCCTCTAAGGCTGTGTGTATCCATGGCAGATAAAGAGGTGAGTCACCCGCTCATCTATCCTCCTCTGCCTGGCAATACTCTCAGCCTTAACCCCCGTCATCCCTGTTCACAAGGCCTTATGTGTACATCCAGCACATGGTGGATTGTATAAATAGCAGCGACCGCATGGCTCGCCGCTGACACCTGACATTTTCATGCCCCAGCAAGCCGCTGCTACATTTGGCGCTTGGCATGCATTCTTCTCCCGGGTTTATCCATCTGTTGATGCAGAGCCCCCTCCCACCCCCCCTACCCCCCCAGTCACTACTATGTTCTGGTAACATAACACGAGGCTCGCCTTTCCCTCTATTCACCCGAACATGCAAGCACTGCATGGCACAGACGTCGCCCCTCCCTCCTCCGTGTTTTTCTCTCTGACTCTTACTCGCTCGCTTCCCCCATCACGCCGTCTTTCTCTCCCTCTCGCCGCCTCCTACCCACCGACAAACACACACACAACACAATCCACCCAAGTCATTAGTCTTTAGATTGGTGTTCAGCTGGTGTCAGAAACCCACCAAGGTGCAGAACAAACAAAAAGAAAACAGGAAAATGAGAGGGGGATAGTGTGAAGCTGGAGTGATAGTGTTGGCTAAAGACAGAAAGTGAGATTGGGTGCAGGCTGGGTGCTTCCTGGCTGCCTGCCAGCATCCAGCAGCAGCACTGCAGCATGTCAATACGCCCGTTGCCAAGGAAACAGGGAGAGCACACACAGCTACACAGCCCATTGAAAACCTTATGGCTGCATCTTTTTCCTTTTTTTAATACATTAAATGCTCAACAAAATGTTATTCCGCTCCTGTTTTCTGGAGCTCCACCAACAGGAGCAGTGGCTGGTACTGCAGAGTCACATGATCCCTCGCCAGGCTTCCTCTCATAAACACAGACAGTTGTGTCCCTAAACGCGTGATCGGGCCCATAGTGTCTGGATTTTTGGTCTTTGAAGTCATGGCCTGTAAAATTTGATTTAAATCCATAATAGTAGCCTGCTTTATTTGTAGCCATGCAGCAGTTTGTTTTGGAGATACTAAAAATTGGTGACTTCTACATCAGTTTTATATTGAAACACAAATGTTTTTATTACCAGGATATAATATGTCCTTTATGGTCTTTGCAGGGTGTCCTACTGGTGTCCTCAGCGCACGTGTTATAAGTTGGTATTGGTTGGTGGTGGCACCCTGCAGCAAACAGCTCGGCTGTGAGTTATTACTGGCAGGTCTATACTCCTCCATCAGACATTGTGAAAGAATGACCTCAGATACATCAGGCAGCACAGTTCTGCTCTGTTGCAAAGTCATTTCTTGCCACATCAGTCACGTGTCTTTTGTCTGTTGGGACACAAAGTGACACAGCAACCTAATAAGTCTGTCTCAAGATATGACTAACGACCTTCTTTATCTTTAGAAACTCTAACAATAACGTCTTTTTTGCCATTTAGCAATGATAAACCAATGTATTGTAGTTTACGTATGCAAAATTAATTCAGCTACATGTGTTATGGACCAACATGAGATATATATTTGCGTAATAAATGCGTGTATTAATGTTCAATACCGTGATGGTGGCCTAATGCGCACGTGTTGCAGTGTTTGTTTGTTTTTCATTGGCGTGAGTGTTTCTGTGCAGCAGAAGGACACCTAAAGGACGACCGTCAGCCACACCTAGCCTGGCACTCTTATCCTTGTCTGGCTCCGTCTGTGCTCGTATCACTGGAGGGGAAAAGGGGGTGTGCCAACTATAGCACCTTGGTACTTTACAGAACTCTATCCGTGCCTGTGAGCGGTCGAGCAGCTGCTGCTGCAGTGTCTGAGCTTGCTCCAGGATGCAGATGAAAGTGCTGATGTGTCCTGTTATTTCTGGTGGGATGGGGTGGGGGTGGGGGGGTGGGGGTGGGGGGTGCAAGGAAATGTTTGGAGGAGACTGGGCAAGATTGTCTGGAGGTGGGGTCCTAACCCAGGGGAGGTCTTACCCCAGAGTTTCTCCCAGAATGCAATGTGACCCTCATCGCCACATGGCAATGAGTGGGAATCCTGAGGGTGTGTGGAACTGCTGACAGTACCAGGCTGAGAGATGGGCACAGACATGACACAAAGAGTGGACATGCCATCTGTCTCTGATGATTGCTGCTATGTCTGGCTGCCATTTGTACTTGACGGCAAGTTCTGCTGAGTTCATGCTTGATGAGATTTACCCCTCCTTTGATCCAAGCGAATCCAAATCACTTTTGTAACCTACCAGAGCACCGGATGGAGTTTGAAAATGTGAAAAAAAAAAACATTTTTTTAGTGATCACCTACAGTGAACTCTCTTGGCTCCTCGTACTGTTCCTATCAATATATGTCAAATTAAAAAAAACCTATACTCCCTATACTTCTCAGTGACTGATGATGTACAAATAACTGAGGAACACAGAAATGTTTTGCTGCAGGCCATTCCGCACGCAGCGCTGTTATTTTGACAGTCTGTCATATTCACTGCTACTGTTCTACTGATACATGACTTTTAACGCAGTTTGCTCAGTCGAAGTCACGCTACATCTGTTCAAAACAGCTGCTGCATGCCTGAAATGCTAATGTCAAACATCATGCCACCATTAACAGTCTCTGCTGCCTGTAAATGTTATCATACGTCTTAGCCCAGACGTTACACCCCCATTTCCATACTCCTCACACATGGTAGTAAGAGTCCTTACAGGCTGTTTGGCTTTGCCGGGTGAAGTAAAAGATGCCACGTCATTTACTTAATTTTACACCCCCCAGCTTGAAAACGACCTGATTTACGTGGTTGCCACTTGCTTAAGACAGTCTAGGATTCCCAATGTGTTCTCGTTCTGTACTTCATCAGTAAAGCCTCATCCATGTACCATTTGACACTCCATTAATTATGAGGGATACTTGCAGATTGCTCCATAAATCATTTTCACTCACATTTCCGTGCTCGGTCTAACGTTGCAATTTGCATCATGTTCCCTTCATAACAGTTGAAAGACAGCAGATTTGTGAAGGCAACGGCTTCATTGTCATGTTAACCTCAAAGGAGTTTGACATTAGCATTAGAAGGAGGGATAACTATGCTGACTCACTGATGTTGTTCTCCCTGACGTCTGGGACTGATGTTATTTGCACAGCAGGCATTTGCATGTTTTTTTTTATGGACATGTGAAATAGTAACTGAGAGAAATCAACCTTTCTTCTTCTTCTTCTGTATTTTATACTTGTGGCTTCTGTACACTGTGTTGTCCTAAACAGGAAGATAAAGGTTACATTTCTTCTTCAGTCACATGGAAAAGCTTATTTTGCTCATTGTATCATGTGTCCGTATTGGTTCAGTTCATTGGAGGCCACGTGACAGTATCTAGACAAAGGCCTGAATCCCACTGCTTTGTTATTTTGGTCACTCTTGTGATCAGCACTCAACACCAAAGGGCCACTTTCGGAGTCACTCCCTGCCCTCCAGTCCTCTGTAGGCCGACACAGAGAGACTCTGTTACCAGCGAAACAAAAGTCAGTGTACTGTGTCGTCACATTTTCGACTCACAGGACGAGTCTTGAAAGAGGAAAAAGGGCTGCAAACAAACATCCTTTGTTTTCGCCAAAACAGAAGACGCTTGTTGTTGCGCTCCGGGCCATGATGTCATCGTCATGGTTCATCCTCTCTGTGACCTCTGGCTCGATGATTCTCAAACAGCTTTATCACAACACACAAATGCAAACATACATGTGTTCATCCAACACCACAAAAATAGACTGGTGAGTTCACTGTTCTCTGAATCCTCTCTCTTTTCCTCCCAGTGGGAGTCTTAGCTGCAGAGTCTCAGCTTACTGGAGCTGCACAAACGCTATGATCTGTGCTATATTGTCTGAGCAGCATCATTATCTGAAGCAATGGAAAGGCTGAGGGGCATCAAACTAATTATACTGCAAGAAATGCTGTGACATTTTATAGTTAGCTCTTTAAAATCCCAGCATACCTGAAGACTGCAACAGCTTTTTCACACAGGAAAATGTGGACCCCTAATGTAGTCGACCTTTGATGATGCAAGAGATGCAATCCCCATGATAGATGCATCAGGCTATGGCCTTGGGCTGCTCTGAATGTTCTACTCCCCTGACACCTAGCAAGCTAAACGGGCCAAAGCAGACCCCATCAATACACAAGCAGCACTCTGGATCACCTCAGCCACTGCAGTTAATCTAGGCCTTGTAACAGTTTGATAGGTCTTTATCCAAAGGACAAAGAAAACAGGCATTTACTGCCTGATGACGATTGTGGAGGCCAGATGTTAATTCACCTGTAGCTCTGCAGTTATTATCTTAATAAATGAGGTTGCACGCCGCCTTCACCTGAGATTAAACATTCAAATGCATCATGATCAAAGTGGGATTATTCAGATAAACGTGCTGCGACAAAAGAAGAGGTGGAATATGAAGAGCGGAGAAAAAAAATACATGTATTTGCCTGCTTTTTCATTAACACTGGTGAATGTGATGATGTGTCCATAGTTTTCATCGTTGCCATATTCATATTCATTCACTTTAATTTAATACTCCAGTGATGAGACCAACAGACTCACAGAACCTCCAAATGAATAGGAGATAAGTACAAATAGTGTCATGAGGTTTGGTAAAACTATCCACCTGACACAGTCAAAATCTGCTGACCAGGAACACGAGCCAGATAAACTGCATGACAGTGGCAGCTGTATCTGACAGTTCCAAAAATATATCTTCACTTCAGCGTGCGTCTGGCAAAGTCAGTTCCCGTCAGCTGAGGAATAGCACGACTGTATAAATGCACCATTTATTTGACATTTATTCAGTAGCAGTCAATAGGACATGTATTTTTAAAGTAGTTTGTACCAAATAAAGAAACCCTACCAGTTTTATGTAAATTGAAAATTTAAATTGGTTCCTTTAATGAGCTGCTGTCTGACTGGAGGACAGTCCACGACCTGCTTTGAATGCAGCACAAGTGCATGCAATGCAAGCAAGGTTAGGAATTACATAATTGCGAATTGTTCTTAGATTAATGCTGTTTTGAACTCATTAAAATGTGATTTGCAGTAATGGGTGGCACGTCTGGTGCACAATCAGCTGAGTGCACCATGATTCAAGCGATTGCGTAACGTTTATATATTTCATGAGACTTCTCCAGTGTTGCTTCACTCTCGCGTGTGTTTACAGAGGGAGCGTTTGAGGAATGCAGCCGTGAGTCAGCACAGAGGAATGGCAGCGAGAAAGTCAGGATGAGACAGAGGTTGACTTATACCAGGTGATGTTTGAAAGAACGCGTTAACGTCATCAGTCCAGTATGTTCTGATGAATACCCAATGAATTACTCTTTGTATGTCTGAACTCGTGGGGCGTGTTCATTTAAAAAGAACCACTTCTGTTCAAATTTGAAAGATTTAAAGTTCTTTTTGTTTAAATATAATATTATTTACATTAGACGCACACAGGCGTGTGTTTGTATGTCTGTATATATGAATAAATAAATACCTGCCCTTAAAGCTTTTGGCTAGATGCAGCCTTAAACAGAGAGCTGCTGCCCTGAACACAACCAAATAGTGTTATGTCAGCGTGCAGTAAAGTAGCAGTAAATTGGGAAGCAGAGAGGTACAAAGAGGTGCTGAGGGAGGGTTAGAGGGAGGTGGTGGTGGTGGTGGTGGTGGTGGGGGTGTACTCTGAGATTCAGGCTGTACCTGAGGCATGGAGGGGTACATCATTATTCCGAGCAGTGCTTTGATGTTGAGGTTGGGTGGATCTCAGGGAGCAGGCAAGAAGCAGTTCTAATTAAACTAGTAACAATGCAGCCTGAGTTGCCCTGCAGAAACGAGGTCTTTGAAGAGTCACTGAATGCCCCATTTAGTAGCAGCTGCCCATAGATAACAGCAGATATTACGCTGACAGACTCCACGGTCTCTGTCGCAGGATGTGCATTATGTGCCACAATTCATGAAGAATTGTGTGTGTGTGTGTGTGTGTGTTAGTGTGTGAGCAGTGAGTTCTCGATGTCCTACTTTCCGGGTTCTTTGGTGGCGTTGCGGGCTTGACAGCAGTGACAGATTGAGTCGGGCTGCTGGTGCTCAGAGGCCAGGCGAAGACAGGGAAGCCTGGGGGATCGCTGTATGACAGGTAGACAGAGGAGAGACAGAACTTCATTATAACGAGTGTAGAGGGGGCAGTTTTAATATCAAACTAAACTCCCCAATCAACAAAAGAAAAATCTTCCTCACATTTTAATCCTGATTAAACTTAATTTTAAATTAAACATAAATAAATTATATTTATATATACACACACACACACCCACACGCATATCTATATCTATATATAATCCAAAGTTTCCTCCCTCATCGCATTGGTAGCGCTGTGCTGTGGCTTGTATAATTCAGATTTTTTCCCCCTTGTCCACCAAGCATGTTTATGTCTCTCATATCTACTGAGGCATATTGCGGTGAAAGGCACAAGTGGGCTGCAGAGAGAGGTGAGTGATGCTCTGAGACAGCAGCAGCTCAAAGAGACTGTCTGCATAGAGAGAAGGGTCTAATTTTAACTTGGAGACAGAGGGACTCATGAAACAGCTCTCTGCCTGACTACAGCTCAATTATTCATCAACGCAAGAAGTCTCTCGACTAAAAAGCCTGACATGTTATTCATTCTACTCTTCCACATGCTGCTTCATTCAGACACAAAGCCAGCCGCCCACACACAGACCAAAGCTACCCACCCTACCCTCATCTCCAACCATGTGGTCCTCCAGAAATGAGTGGAAAGCACACATAGTGTGTATTGCACTGAGGAACTTTTCACTATTTTCAAATTGCAAAAGCAACAGCTCAAATAATGAGCTCCATTCTGTTAGTCTAGCAACATTATCTTTTGTTGAAAGAAGTTGTCCAGAAAACAATTGCTTTGACTCATTTCACTTTCCAAATACGCCCACATGCGGAAGCTAACTCTAATTATTATTCTTAACTTTAGTCACATCTGCTAAATCAGTTTTTTTCTTTTTATATCAGGTCGGTTTATTAATAACCGCAGTTCATTGTGAAAAATTCAGTTGACCAAATAATGCAAGGTGTTGATGGTGGCCGTGACCTTAAAAACATCTTGGTTATCCAGCATAAACACAAGCCAAATCCATCTCTTATTTTGTAATGCTAAGCAAACATTTGTCATTTTCACACGTGTTAAGGATGTGAAACCAAAGTCAGGCTTAGGGAAGTGTTTACAATGTGGATGCTTAACCTGAAGAGGCCTTGCAGTATGCGTCATACATCTGACTTGTCATTTGACACCTAGCTAATTCCTCTGTAGCTGCTCATGTGGTAGGAGGGATGACATAATGAAGCAACGTTTCCAACTGACTTAGCTGTGTTTCCCTGAGTACAAAAGCTTGGACAGCCACGGACTGTCACTCCATAAATCTTCTGTTGCTACTGGTGTAATGTTGCTCTGGAGGAAACAGCTGATCGGTATTTTCTTATCTCTCTGACTGAAAATCAGAAAAGCCATAAAACATTTCACTGGTGTAATTTCTTTTCTTATACGCTGAGCTTTAAAAATCCCACCGTGCTTCGGAAGCAGCTTCCCTCCAGACACTTATTGAATTCTAATTATTTAAAAGCGTCAACTTTGCCAGACTGCAGCTGCACATAAGCTGTGTTGGACTGGATGTGGCCATTTTGGAAATAAGCCGCAGCCCTTCAGTCAAACAGATAGAGATCCCAGGTCCCCACAAACAGCAGCACAGCTGCCGCAGTCAGAAGTGTAGCATGTTTGTAATGTTTATTGCTATGGAAGTCACTGGGTGGTCGTAGGTAAGCAGTGCCACCCCAGGCAGTCTGGTAGGGGATCCATGCCTGCTGTGATAATGACACCATTTTAAGAGCCATCCAGAGAAGCTGACAAATTAATGCTGAGGCTGTGTTTTCATGTTGACTAGCGACTGTAAGGCACACACTGATAAACACATGGCTCTGCCTGCGTGATAGACAGCGACATAATGATGATGTGTGCGAAATTTATGTTTCATTTTAAGAGCTAATATAAAACTGAGTGAGACCCACAGAGGCTTTGTGTAAATATCTCACTCAACATGTCAGACATATTTCATTTGTTTTCAGCGACAGACAACAAATCCAAGTGTGGGCGCATAAATCTACAGGATCAATAATGGAAAAATAATAATGCAACCTCAGTGTCATTGCTCCACATTCAGTGTTTCCCAGATCATTTTTCATCCCAATAAACAGATTTATCATCACTTTCCCTTGTGGGATGTTAGCATTACTATGGACAGCCTGGTTTGGATTTAGTATCTGAACTAAGTCTATCTTTGACAGGCAGCAGGTGCTATGTACGTAGCGAGGGAGATAGGCCTGGTTAAAGACAGTCAGGTGTTTGTAGATAAGGCTACAGAAGCTAACTTTAGCATCTGACAAGAGGAAGGAAAAGCTGTGATTGCTGTTGCCCTGGAACATTGGCTGCGGAGATTAGGGTGATTTCTGAAACCCATCCTCTGTGGATATACAATACATGCCAGCTTTAGACAGCTGGTCAAAAGGTCAGAAAAACACTTACAGGCGGCCATTTGCTAACTTCCTGCCTCAGAAAGCACATGTCCCATCATTGCTTAGTGACTGTAGGCTGGAGTATGGAGGATAATTCTTTACTACAATCAAAAATTATATGGCCAAAAGTGCAAGGAACATATCTACCACTCTTCCATCTGTTGCAGCACATGCTGAAAATGTTAGCATACCCAGATAAGTAGCTCAATAGCTACAATTCAGGAAGTTACTTCCAAGTCCGGAGAACAATATTGACTGCAGGTTAGTTTATGGGCTCAGAGGTTACATTTAACAACATGACTAAAAACCCCAAGTGGATGTATTTTCCACCCAATGAAAGTTGATTCTGCAGTCTATGAACGTTAATGCTAATGTTAGCATCCCTGTCCACATTTAACTGAATTTTAGAGTTTATGTCTGCTACCAATACAATACCCAAAATACTGTTCCATTGCATAAAACCCAATGTTGTCAACATTAAATCCCTGTCTTCCCTTCTCTGACATTGATAGTAAAGTCTGGGATAAGCATTATGGTTGTCAATAAGTATTTTCCTACATACACAGATATATTTCAAGAAGGTAGGCGTACGCAGGTTTTTGGAACCCTGGGATTTCACAGGAGCTGGATAGAAATAAGAAGCTGGCTTTTGTATACACCTTATAAATAGAAGAACCAATAAAAAAATTATGAGGTAAACCGACCGCCCGTAAATCTTGTCACAGCAATAGTAACTAGGCTGACAGGGGTTAGCAAGTGGTCACTTGTGACATTCCCATCATCAGAGTGGTTGAGGTCACGGATGAATGGATAATGCCATGTCTAATCCTGATGGTTTCGCGTGTGTGTTTTTCCGAAGTGGAAGCAGATAGGCGGCAGGACATTGTGACAGGGACGGACCACAGAGCACTCCAAAGTTTCCTGGCAGCGTGGAAACAGCAGGGCGCCCCCGCTCTTCTCATCGCTGAGCTTCTATCTGCTATCTGTCTGACTGGTGGCCTGGATAAACATGTGTCATGGCAGGGAAGACACTGCCAGCTCCCTACAGCCTCACAGCCACCTACTAAAACTGTGTGTTCTCCTGACAAGAATATGTCATCCCACGTGCTAATGACATGATTTAGCCTCACAGATATCAGTGCGTGCAAGCGTCATAAATTTACTTTGATGCTGGCTTTTTTTTTTCCTGCACAGTAGGAGTTCATCTGGAGTTTTATTCCCGCTCAAGTTTGTTTTTCCTGTGTCGAATCTCTGTGATGGTTTGGCAGAAAAAAACACTCTCTGAGTAATGCATCATCCCTCTAGAAGCCGAATGCAGTGCCAGGCAAACTAAGTATTTGGCCGCAGGCAATGAAGGCAAGAAACTTCTTTTTTGCTTAGCGGAATAAGCAAGCCCAAAAGACACAGCATTAATTATTCACCCTCCCTGCACTGGTCTGACATTCTGATTATGACTGGAGGTGGTTACAGGATATCAGTAAGGTTGCAGAGTAGTATTTTTTATATAGCTGTTGCTATTTGCTGCCAAGAAATATGGGCCCCTATGATGTGTAAACTGCCTGCAGGGCATGGGAATGAATAGTAATAATTCTTGTGGGGAGAGTGTCGCCTGTTTTATGTGGCCACTCCCCTGGAAGGGAAGACAAGGTAATTACTAGTCTCATTATCTCGTGAATGACATTGATGGTCATTCTGTTTTCCCTGCTTAAAATAGGCAGCGCATGACTGATTATTGGGTAAGGCTTGACAGTGTTTGCATTATTCGTAACACACACGCATACAGACGGACTGAGATAGAAAGTGATACTTGGCACTGGCACCTGAAGAGTGTTGGCATTTCTTCTTTGATTAGAGGTGAGCAGATTTGTCCATGTCATCAAATTATGTTCAACTCTGCCAAAACAGTTGGCCCCAAACTCTGTAGGGTTGAACTTGGAAATCTACCAGTGACTGAACATGCAGTACTGGTCTACACTGTCTTTGTTTTGTCTTTGCACAACATGAAAATACCATTGTACACTTGTCATTACCGCTGTGCTCTTTGTGAAACGTCAGAGTGTGGTCTGGTGCAACAGCTGCTCTGACAGTATGTGGAGGGCAGAGGGTTGATTCACCAGCGAAGGTGGAGTCGATTGAGTTATAAAAGCTATTTACCGCTATTAATGACAATCACAACCTCAGGCATAAATGAGATTACCTACCATCCCACTCATTACAGGGTCATACTCTGTAAAGACTGGGCAAAACAATTCTATATCCTGCTGCTACAACGTTACAGCAACACTTACAGCAGCGTTAGTACAAGGCTTTCCTGTGGTGTGGAAGAGTGGGTAGTCTTCGCAGGCCTGCGCACTGTGAAAACTGGCATGTTGATGCTTTCATGGCACTGTCATGCTGATCACAAGGAGCCCCGGAGGAGTGTCACAAAGCATTCTTCTCACATTGCACACTCTTGGTTCCTGTAGTCAGACGGCATTCCCCTCCTGCCATCTGTTGCCAGTATCATAGTTGCATGCAGTAGTTATTTAAGTCAGCTTGGTCACAGCTATGTCCATGTGCTTTATGGTGTTCTGCCGATGTCACAGAAACAACACAACCTCACGCAAATTATTATTACGTGAGGTACTCGACATGTGTCCACATTACCTATTGCAACAAGCTCAAGCACTTGATGGTCTCCAACTAAGACCATCTTAACTCTATCCTAATACTAATCCTGGTTCAGTTAAATCACCGGAGGGCACAAAGAGGAAGACACCAACTGGGTATCACCTGGCTCTGGCTTTTGTGACTGTGTTTTTAGCAAAACTCAGAATCTGTTTGAAAGAAGGCACCACATGGTACACTGCATACAGCACAATGCATATGCAGCTTCCTCCAGTCAGTAATTAAAAATATATTATATTTATTATATATATATATATATATATATATATATATATATATGCAGTTTTCATGAATTTGGCTGTTGGGGTTTCCTGTTTTTTGGCAGTGTGTCTGCTCATGTGACAATGGATCTGTGCGTCAGAGGCAGTGGGTGCGTGTGAGGAGTGAAATTTAGTGCTAAGAGCTTTAATTATCCCAGTATGATTATTTTCTTGGTACAGCATGTCAGGATCATAACAGATAAAGGAAACAGAGAGGGAGAGAGTCTGACCAAAAACCTACCTCATTACATTTCAAATATATATTATAAATATTCGTTCACATGAGGCCAATTAAGGCCCGACTTCATGTCTCATACAAAGTCTGTGCAATCCAAAGTCTCCTGTCTTGTTGGTGGGCCATGTCAGTTGCAGCAGAACACCGGTTAGCTACCGGAGATGAAAGTGAGGCATATACCCAGAACCTAATTGCAATCACGACTTAAAAGGCTGCAGCTCGGTGGAGATGGTGGAATATATCATGTGATGGATGCATAAATCAGAGATAGAGAAAATGGATTATGCACAGTCCAAATAAGATGGACATCATCTGTCTGCTTCCATTTGGAGTCCAGGCACTCAAGGCAATTTGACTGCAGTGTTTCCCTTCTGAGGGCAGACATTAGTTATTGGCAGAATAGCTCATGGCCAATAAAACACATTGACTTCCACCTTTGCATCCTATTGCTTTTTTTTCTGTCTGAGCCCTTTGATGGTCCCATTACATTTCCGGGATTACATCTTGAAGGGCATCTACTGTGAGGTTTTTCAGCAGAATTACATCTGGGTCTACTGGTAGAATGCACATGTGTGGCTTTTGAAAATGAAAATAGAATAATTTGATGTGTCACCTTGGAGATGGCAGTTGACAGCTGTGCCATGGACGAGCTGGGTTTAATTGGCAGGGAAATTAGCCTGACCTTGACTGCGGCGGCGCAGCCGATGAGCCTGCCTGCCATTTGAAATGACATTGTTTTAATTTTCAACAGCAGCGAGTATTAATTATATGGTGGAATGTGCCATGGTGCAACGGGCGCACACAGTGAATACTTATGTAAGCTGTTGGTTCAGTCTCCATAGTAACCCGCAGCATTCAACACATGCCTACTCCGAACTACCTCCCCTGAAGTGGGCTGTTTCCATGGAAACCAGGCAGCTGCCTTTGATGATGCACTCATGTAATGACACCCGCTGATAACGCTGGCTCCTGTGAGTCTCCGAGCAGGAGGATGGACGGATAGGTGGGTGGCTGGTGGTGTTGCTTGCATTGCAAAGAGAAAAGATGGAGAAAGAGAAAGTGAAAGACAATTATTTCTTGCAGAAACCGAGTCACATAACCACAGCAAAGCTCGCCTCTCTTTCCCAGCTGGAGTGGTTTACCTGGAACAGGCAGACGGAGACAGGAACACTGAGAACCAGATGAGGCGTAGGAGAGACAACTCGCAGCCACATCAGGGCTGGCAGGATTTGCTCGCTTCGTATTGATGATTCATGAGTGTTATGAAAAAGTGTCATGAAATCCTTCTGCCGTAGCTGCAAGTCTACGAGACATTATTAAAACATTGCAGCAGACACGGGCCAATTTCTATCTGCTTCTTCAAAGAGCTCCTTTGTTTTGCACTCTTTCCACTTGCTCTACAATTTTTGGCTGTTGCCCATGTTTTTCATTGCAGTGCATCTGTACACGCTTTTTGACCGCCGCCTTCATATCAGTACACCCTATCATGTGTTCGAGATCCTGTTGCATCAGGAACAAACTGTTTGTGGTTGCAAGTGACTGTTATTCATCACTGTTGTGCAACATCCTCTAACAACCAGATACCGTTCTTGGCAATCGTAACTGAAATTAGCTCTCAACCGACTCCTCCTCCTCCTGTTAGCTGTGAACCGTGCAGCGTGGGTTTTGTTGGTGCAGTCTGGGTGTCAGTGGGCAGATGAAATTCTACTCTGCATGTGTATCCCCTGCCTGTGGGCTAATGCAGCCTGCACGCTGTTCACTGGGTGGAGAAAATAGCTATGGCACCGGCAAGCAGATCAAAGTGATCAGACAAGTAATCCCCCATGAGTCAGAAGGGAACCAGGTTGGGGGAGGGGATGTGTGTGTGTGTGTGTGTGCGCAGAACAGCATTATGCTTCTTATTTCATCACTCTCTCTTGCACACACAGACAGAGGTATGTACTTTTCTCACTAACTGTTCTGACAGTGAAGTCCTCCTCCAGTATTTCAATTCGATCTTCTTGTAAGGTTCCGTTGTTTGAAGTTAAAGGGTATTTTCACTTTGACTGCATCAGAAAAATCACCCTCCGAACACCGTAATTTCCCCGTGTGATGCGAGCCAGCTGTGTCACTACATGTCTCGCTCAGCAACTGCAAACGCTCGTTTTAAATACAGACCAAACGGGCCGATGAGCTTATGCTTCTGAAAGTAAGATGCATCACTCTCACAAGCCAACTGATCTAACCGCAGTGACACAGATGTTACCAGTTTGTGGTCGTGCATCACAACAGACATCGATTGTACGGCCCAGAAAGAGAATGAAAGAAAAGGCAAAAAAAAAAAAAAAAAAAAATCCCAGTACATGTGAAGAAGAGCATCAAGTCACGGAGACAAGAATGTGATTTAGTTTGAAGGTCAGAACATCCAGTGTTCCGACTTTCATTAAGCACCGTGTAGCAGAAAGCAGCTCTGTCCTCTTGACTGCTATGACATTGATATTTAAGATGTCTGCACTCAGACATGACTGTAAACGTGTGAAGTTTTAATTGAAAGGCTGAGCTTTTCTAATAACTGAAAGAAATGTTTCCGAGAGTCCTCGATTGTGCCCGTGTTTCTGGATTAGGTGGTAATGACGAAATGTTATTAACCGCTCGAATCACAGAGAATTTCACAGCAGTTGTGTGAGTGTGAGAGGGAGACAGACAGACAGACAGACAGGCAGAGGGAGGGAGGGAGGGAGGGAGGGAGGGAGAGTGTGTGACTTCAGGTCTCACCATTTTGAGGGAAGTGTTTTGATGCTTGGCGTGACTCACATTTCCCTCAATATATCGCACTCAGTGGGTGGACTTGCTTTCCCTCAGCAACAGCGAGTCAGACGCCGAAGGCGCTTTCAAGCACAGGTACAAGTGAAGCTATCATCCAGGCAGCAGCAGCAGCAGCAGCAGCAGAGCCAGTCAGGGGAGGATGATGTTTGTTGGGGCTTTGTGCCAAAGAGGAAGTTATTCTGCTCCTGAAGGCACGGTTGTGAAAATACAGTACACTCGCACAGATGGCTGCCATGAGTCACGTCACATGGCTTCCTCCTTTTCTGGTCGATCATCCTCATCTGTTAGATCTCTTGTCACCCAGCTCCCCACACAAGTGAAATTGATGCCCGGACGCTTGCAGAGAATCTGGGCCGATTTTCTCTTTGAACAGTGACTCACCCTTGCTTTTATTGTCCGACCTCTTCACCTCAGCAAGTTTAGATGATTTCTTTTCAAGGCCGTCTGCATTCAGACCTAAATCCTCCCACCGTGTACCATCAGGAAGAACGAGCCAGTTGCATCATCGCGGTTTTCACCAACACTGAGGACACACCCAAAGGGGTCTAAAAATTGCACTTGTGGGAAAGACTGTGAGCGGCCTCCTGGCAGTTGTGGTGCTCTATTTGTTGTTTGAATGAGGTTTTGCTTTCATGGTATCAGTGACAGGAAATGGACCCAGATTTTCAGACGCTGATGAGCTACCTGAAATGTTATCCCAGTCTGCAGGGCTAACAAAGACACACGCAGACAAAAGTCCAAACACACAAAGGGAACTCGTTTTAAAAAAGACTCACTGACAGAATATATTACTTCCTGTGCTAAACTTGACCTTTAAACCCAATGTGTAGTGACACTGCGTCACTGTCAGAAGAAGTTTCCACCACATGACTCCACTGCCCTGCACGAACGAGAACAAAGACTTCGAGTGTTGCCAAATATTTATTCATATCATGAATGCTGCACCAGAGGGAATGATACGTACAATGTGAAATGTGTGTTCCCATCAGCACAACAATGCATTTTAGCATCTTTCAGCTCATTGTTTTGGTTTTATCATCAACCTTTATTGCAGAAAGCAGCTGTCCGTATAGCAAAATCTCTGATAAACCCTGTGTTATCTCTGCCCACCATCAAATTAACTGAAGCTATGAGATGAAACGCAAAGGAGATTTGGGACGGTGAGGCCACATTTCAAAGGGGAAAGACTAAAGCACCGTCTTCCTCTTTGTTAATCATGATGATTACAGTGTGCAGTCTTTGTAAGTCCTCGTGCAGGAGGAGGTGTGTAATTCAGTGTGACTTATAATCTGTCTCTGTGAGGCGTGGTAATGGAATCTGTGAATGGTGCAAATGCATGTGTTGTTGTGGTGTGAACACCACTTACATCATGATGTAGGTGTGACAGAGAACAGCTTCGCTGTACCAGAAATGAGGACACTGCATCTGTTTACTTCTGAAAGTGGGACAGCCTCAATAACATAGTGCACACATGATATTAGGCCTCGTCCTCCTCAGGTAGCACAACCATTTCTGGTTTTGAGCACAAACTTCTCATTTACTTCACCATGAACCAGCCTTCAGGCACAATTTCTGTTGATTCAGGGGAAAAAAAATCAGTTTTACAACACATGCAGCCAACTGTCAATTAGTGCTGTTAGATTTTTTTTCCACATTGAGGGACTGCTGGAATTACATTCAGTGAATTTCGGATCCGTCCTTGCCAAGGTCTGACACAAGGAATCAGTGACTTCACTGAAATATCAAACTGTGTTAGAAATTATACTGTTTCATTGCCTATGTCCTTGATCTGTGAGGCAATTTCACCATCTTCGCCACAGAGGATGAGCTTCGTCCCTCACCTGCGCTACTGCGGATATTCAAGTAATTGTCCTCAACTCCACGTGTGTGAGAGAGAGAACGAATCTGAATAACGTATTGCAAAGGGAGTGAGGCCACAAGGCCTCCGAGGTCGTAAATTCTGCTGCTGCATCAGCTCAGCACACGGGAACGGCAGGCACACGGGGTTGTTTATAAAATGCCCTTGGAAAAATGAGTCTAATCCCCAGCCAAACCGTAAGCCATGGGGAGAGCATTAGATAACCCACAAGCTGCAGAGTAATGAGAGTAATGAGGGAGATGTGGAAGCAGAGCCAGGACAGAGAGAATGCATCCATTTATTGGCTGTGTGCTCTGATTGCCCAGACCATTTGAGACAAACTGGAGCCTGACACAGTGCTGGAGTCCATTTCGTCTGATCAGCAGCAATAAGCGCTTTCCACAGCCTGTGAGTGCTCCAGGCCTGTCGCAGCTATACGTCATGCACATTTCCTAACCACTCAAATTATGACCGTGTATGTAGCATCAACATCAGTGAGCCAACGTGGGTGCAAGCGCACTTACATCTACTTTGAAGACACACAAGTATTTTTGTAAAAATACATCTGCATACAACAGCATCACAAGGCAGTGCAAATAAGTGTGAGAAAAGGCACCTCCTGTCAGCACTCCAGTGTGTGTGTGTGTGTGTGTGTGTGTGTGTGTTTGTGCAGAACAGCATTATGATTCTGATTTCATCACTCTCTCTTTCACACTGCCAACAGCTCTATCCTCCTGCTAGGTGAGCGCAAGCTGCAAAGAAAATGATGCCACCGCGATGGCGCACTCGTCTGCCAGTGTTACAACGTGATCAGATGGCGTGACGCACTCGAGCTCGACCGCCACAAGCGTTTTTCCATTAAGACCCAACATTTTTTTGGATGCACGAGGCCTTCGGCATATTATTTGTCACATTGCTGCTGGTGTTAACCACAGCACTAGTCCACTGGAGAGTAGAGGAAAGCAAACAAAGGCTTCCTACTCTCTCTCTCTCTCTCTCACGTGCTCAAACAAATACACACAGCGTCATGGACTGGCCCACCAGAGGCATTGCCCACACTCCACAGCTCCCCTTGATGTCTCATTAAGTGTAAAAGCAGACTTCCTCTTATTTAGCCAGGAATGGGAGAGGGTGAGATGTGTGCATGTGTTGTTTTGGATTGGGTGTGGTGCTGTGGCAGAGTGCCGGTGAGCTGTGGGTCGGTGCGTCTGCTGTGTTATGATCTCCAGAAGAATTCCTGTAAATGAGGGCTGCCTGCCTCTGTGTGCCCCCCCCCCACTCCTCACCCCACAGCCTCCTCCTGGCAGCATACCCATAAAGCCTGGGTGACGGAGCAGGTAATAAAGGGCCTGAACGCAATGAGTCAGCACTATAGCCTCCATTTAATTTCATCTGAATGCGGTGCTACTCCACCCCCACCCCCCCTTCCCTTCTGTCTCTGCAGTAGACTTAACCCATTCCTGCCTCCCAGACTGAAATGATGGTATAGCCGTGCTTTCAAACCTGCAGAGCAAACACCGCCTCATGGCCATGTGGCTTTTCCTTTCATAACCCGCCACCCATCCCCCACCAGGAAATGCCAGTAAATCAGTACCGTGTGCTCCGAACGGCTCTGTCCTTTGTTGTGTTTGGTATGCAGCCTCTTAAACTTCATCCTGCTGACAGTGAGTGTTGGTGTTGGAGAAGCGCAGGCGGGGGCTCAGGAGGGAATGTAGGCCACACATTCCTTTCCTAGGAGCTGTCTGAGTACAAGCAAACACTGCTTCACAATCAGTCCAGGATTTCCGCCATACCCCAGCGTGGGCCAGACTCTTTTACTTTCCCCCTCACTTTGCACGCAGCCCCAGCTCTGATGCCTCGCAGCTCCCAGTCGTGCATGACGAGCAACTTTCCGTCCCGAAAGCAGATCCATCTCCCTCCATTAAAAACAACGCCTGACTGTTTCTATTTGCTCTGCGAGTGAATGATAAATCTTGCACACCGGATGGTATTCAAAATGCATGCCACACAGAAATATGCTCACTCAGTTCAAATCGCAGTGTTTCTTTATATATTTATAAATGTATATCTATATTCTGTAGATACTCTGTCGACCAATGTTCTCATTCCACGTTTATGCATGGATCCTACGTCATCCAGCGGCTGTCTGTAATTATAGTTTGTCCCCGCGCTGCTCCCTCCTCTGCTCCACTGGTCTGTCTCCGTTTTCTTATTGTTTGTGCCGTTTCCTGGGAAGGAGGGATGACATTGTCCAGATCCCTCTAACCCTCTCTCTTCCTGCCTCTCCCCCCTTCCCATGATAACTCTCTCTTTCTCTCTCTGTCCCCCTCTCCTCTTCCTCCTGTCTATTTCCAGCTCTCTGCCTTTGTGTCTCATGCAGCTGCAGTACAATAACAGTGTTTGAGTGCAAGAATCCAGACAGGTCTTTGGTTTAAATAAGCACCCCCGGGGCTGTGTAACAACCCAGCAACCCCCTTGTCCCAGTCTCCGAGTCAGTCCCCAAGCAATGGGGCCCTCTCCACAACACATTCCTCCACATGCACTGGGCTAGCTGCTCAGCCAGCCAGCCAACCAGACAGCCAAACCACCATAGGAAAAATACAGAGCATGGAACTGTGATTCACAGCCCTGATATAGAATATCACCTCCTCCCTTCTCCACACTCCAACAGCTGGTTTCCTGGAAGCAGGGTGTGGGGTGGGAGTGCAGTTCAGGGAGGGAAGTTGGTGGAAGTGAGGGGGCCCCGAGCCTGCTCTCTCAAGGGCCTCTTTTTTTCCTTTTTTTTTTTTTTGCACACATCTGCACCTCCCCATCACTGCATTGCAACATCTTCACAAGCAGCCTGTGTTTATATGAGGGGGGAAACAAGCGTTGTAGAAAAACAAGGCTTGACGTCATGTAGGTTATCTCATAATGACATCAGTCACGGGTCCTGGTTTTCACATCCTTGTGTGTTTGGAGGTGAAAAGGTGAAGTGGAGGTGGGAGTCTTTCTTCCCCTGGTTGTCAGAGATGTATGACTTGTGCCTCAAAGATGTGCCTGAATTGTTGATGATCTGGGAATTATTAGCTTATCATAGAATAAAACCATCAGCTTAATGTCTAAGACCACCTGCCCATGACACCGTAGCCCTGTGGGACAAGAAAACCTAATTTATCCAAAAGCCTCATGGATCGTTTTTATTATCATCCATGATAACAAAAGAATCTGAAGCTTCCATGTCACAGAGTCATTCTGACTCTAATACACGGTTAGTGTTCCTCAGGATTTTTTCATTTACAAATCGAGTGCCCTTAACCTACTTTAGAGAGCATGTCAAGTCATATGTCTCTGTGGCCTTTCCTGTCTACACAATGACCCTCGAGTCGCGCAGAAGAATAGGAGCAGGTCTCACTTCCCTCCTGTGCATGAACAGCCTAATTTCGGAAAGCGTGTCAGTGTGAACCTTTGTCACATTGCCCGACTGAGAATACCCATTGTTCCCTTGATAGAGTCGTTCCACTGAGAAAAAAGCTTTTAAGAGAGCAAAGAATAGCCTGCATCCTGTGCCCGCACAGACACATCTGCATGAACCTGATGATTTGGGGGACTGATGATTTGGGGCCGTGCCGCTCGCTTGCACCCGCACACACACACGAGCACGATACAGGGAGCTTAAGAATGGAAATAGGCTCGGATGAGATCATGCATGCTCTGGCTCATTAGGTACATTTAATATAGTCTGCCTGGAAAGCCATCTGTTCCAGGTGATCGGTGCCAGATATGATGTGATCCTGGCAGCCATATTGTTCCTGTTTGTGATTCTGAAAAGGGGTTCTTATTCAGCAACGCTAGAATAGACTTAATTCCTCTCTTTAAAAAGAATCAATAAAACATCCCCTCCCACCCCCAAACTTGATAAGGTTTCACATTGAATGTGTACAGAAAATAAGGAATTAATATTTTTGGGAAATATGCAAGAAAGAAAAATACCTTCCTACAGTCTGGTTTGCCAAAGAATAGTCAATTTGTTTTGTTTCAAGTTTTTATGCTAAGCTAAGCTATGACTTCAGCTAGGCCCTCATATTTCCATTTAAAGCATGAGCGTGTTATCTGTGAACTCTTTGTCTAAATGTTTCTTTGATACAAAATGAGATGTACTTGAGTAACTGTTTAAAATGCACACAATATTAACTACAAAAACCAAAGTGCTAATTTAAGATCATCGAAGCACATCATCTATGTATGACTCCATAGATACATTATATGCGTTCACATTTTTGTGGCTGGGCGGTGTTTATGTGTGTGTCACTGCAGCAGGATACATGTGTGTATCCATAGAGACAGACAGCTCCAATGCCTCTTTGCCATTGCCAGCGTCCCCCTCCTCTCATCTCTGGGAGGGTCTTGGGGATTAACTTTCCACTCCTCTGATCCACTTTTCCACGGAGCCAATAGCTATGCGGGTCTGGAAATGTGTTATGTGACTGGGTGAGACAAAAATCAAGGCCACTTCCGAAAAATAATTTATGTTTCCCGTTCCAAGGTTATTCCTTTTCTTTACCCCTGCTGCCTGTTCATTTTAGTGGCCCCATCTCAATTATGAATCTTGCCGTAAACAAGGACGCAATTTAAATTCAGAGGACGTTTTTCATTATTATCCTGAAAACACGACCTTGCGTCACAAATACAGTCACCCTGTATACGTTTGAATTATTCACTGTTGCTAGCATGAAAATTCAGCTCATATTTATTACATAAGCACGTATTGCATATTTCCATTAGGTATTCACATTCTATTCCTAATTGCTTCCTCCTCATGCCGTTTTGAGACTGAAGAGATTATGCTCTGCAGCTGCAAATGATTTTGTTTTATATTTGGACAAGGAATCCAATCTCATGCTGGGCGAATACATGGTGACAAAACTGAAGTTTCCCACCACAGCTCTTAATGGCCTGCGGTGTATCAGTGTAGTATATTTCATATTTCAAGGAGCACTGTAAGATTTTAGGCCAGCGCCATTCGAACCGCGGGGCAGAGATATAAAATGGTGAGTCCTCCAGGAGACAGGATTGAAAGCCTCCATCAAGGCAGTCAGGGAGGAGGGTGCTGAGGTATTCCTTTGAAGTGGGTGGCTCAGATATTAAATAATTGAGTTGTAGGAGATTAAAGTTTCAGAAGCTAATTTGGCCCCCTCCACAGCTTGTCAGTCAGGGGCTGGAAGAGTCTGCAGCCTGCAGACGACTGGTGAATAAGTGTGACTCACTTCCTGCATGTGGCTGGGGTGGAGAAACACTATATCTGTGGCAGACAGAAACAGGAAGTTCATCCAGGGCATGCTCCGTGTCTCTGACTCACGGCGAGGGTGACGCCATCTTTGCTGTCCGAGTTTTCAGGAATCCAATCCTCCATGTGCTCGAGCAACAAAAGAGGCACTGAGAGGTTTCACTTCCCCCTCCCCGCCCACACACACACACACACACACACACACACAAACACCCATCACAGTTGTTGACAGCTGAACTGTTATGTGGAAAGAACTTCATTTGCTGATGCAAGAGGAATATGTTGCTTGTGTAAGCCTGGATTTCACTGTTGTTCAGAGACGCGGGTTTCGGTTTCAGTCGCTCTGTGCTGACGAGGAGGCTCAACAGCCTGGAGGTGAAAGCTCTGTTATTTTTGTCTGGAATGTGCCTCTCATCTGACATTGAAATCTAATTTTCAAGCACCTTGACGATGACACTGCCCAAGTGGTAAAGTAATTGATATGTATGAGGGCGTAGAAATACAAGCAGACTGTCTTTGAGGACAAACAACAGACTCTGTTGAAGGAGGTGCAAGAACACTCGGTGGTGAATTATCCATCCTGCACTCTTTTCTCTCCGTCTCTGTGTGAGTAAATGCTGGTGCAGTGGCGCCACAGTGGGCCAAGAGTCGTCCACAATGACTCAGACCCCTGCAGTGATAATGAAAAAGAACAACTCTATCTTCCTGCATCCAGATTGGCTGAATAATGCCCAGGCATTAGTGGCTGCAGATTTGTTTTTCCTGAGTCTTTCACCTTGCAAAGATGGCAAGCTGAATCAGACTTACAGTAGATGGAGTCCAGCTGAGACCTGCACTGTCGCCATGGCTTTGAAATATGAGACTGAAGCGTCTGGTTCTGCAGGTCTCCCCATGGCCCTGAGCTCACACCATGAGCTCTTTTGTTGACAAGTCCTATTTGGAAAATTATTTAACAAAGCAAATATGTGGCCTCTACTCCCCTTGTATATTCAAATCTCCCCCAGTGACATCATGTTAGTTCAACAACCAGTGTGAACACTACAGTATTTTACCCCTGGAGTATTTGTGTTGCTTAATGTACACAGTTCCTGTCACCTGGGCCAATAACATGATTTGACTGCCAAGGGTCAGAGTTAGCTCAGGGCGGTGTTGCTATGTTGCAGGAAAAACAGGCCTCTTGTTGTCATGTCGGCCAGAGGGCCACTGGGGTGGAGAGTCAAAGCCCTGCGGTGACATCAGTTTATGGAGAGCTGTGTTTAAGAATTAGCCCCTGTGGCCTGTTTACGCTGTGCTGAACCAGCATCACTCTCATCTAGCTAGAGGAAAAACAAATAAAGCTTATAAACTTAAACCAAAAAAACACAATATTAAGGCTGTCTTGCTGTATTGTAAATAGTTGCTGTCAGTTACATCATGTACTAGACAAACTAGGTAGTACTTAGTATTTTCTAAGTCTGGTTGCAACTTGTCAGGACAAAATATGCTGCAAAATTGACATTGTTATATCCAGTATGTGTACTTTGGTAGAAATATAAATTCTTAATATAAATTTTGGGAGGTGGTTTGACATGTTTGTGAATAAATGTTTAAAATTTGAATTAACAAAAAAATAATAATTGACTCTTTTGTGTGAATGTCCAATTTTAATATTTAATTTAATTACTATTTGAGTTTGAAACTTAGGTTAATAGTCCTTTGACGTTCATTATTGTAAGTGTTCACCATTTCATGCTTAACTTTTGGATCATTATGAATTTAGCAGCTCCCGATCAAAAGACAGCTTTGTCGCAACATGCATCAAAACGACCCAAGAAAGAGTGTGTGCGTGGCAGAAATAAACACGCAACATGGTAAAAGGCAAAAAACATTTATTCATTTTTCAAGTGTTACACCAGCTGCTGATGACACATATCAGTCACCAAGGAAATGTCAGCATCAGCTCCAAATAAACACACAGGATGACGACTAAAACGACAACGGCAGCAATAAACACAGGAGTTGCCTTCAGCTGGGGACTACGACCCCTCACTTGCATCCTCCTTCTGTTCATCCTGATCCGAACTGAAACCTTAACAACAAAGCCAAAGAGTTTCTGTGTTGATTTCAGCAAGGTACTCAAAACTAACTCTGTCTTTTTACCTCTTGCCTTTACTCCACTGAGATAATGTTTTCACTGCCTTGAGGGAGGATCTCTAGGATACACCCTCCAGATGAAAGCACGCTGTTTGACGACAGGTGAAAAAAGAGAGAAGAAGAGCAAACATGACCTCGCGGGGAGTTTTTTAGTGGTGGCAGCTAAACAATAGGCCCACAGCAGCGAAGATCCCTCCCTCCTCTGGTATGGTGGCAAGACATGCTGGAGCTGTGTCTGCATCTGTGCTCCTGTGCAGACTAGCTCCATGATAGCTGCAGGCTACGAGGGAGGAACGGTGGGCAGGGTGTGTCCGCTTACCATGGAAGCAGGTGGGAAGATTGCACTCAGAGGTGTAGAGGAGGAGGAGGGGGTGGAGGTGGAGCAGGTGGTGTGGTGCCACTGGCTCGCTCCCAGCAGCCACAAAGCCCTGGGTTAGTGTGACACCGCCCCTGATGGAATCACACAGATCACAAGCGTCGTGCTCCTTTTCAACTGGAGAGACAAAGGGAAGCAAGGTGAACGTGTGCATTATAGCCAAGAGTCTGAACCAGACATCAAAAGGATTAGGAACCGATCTCTTTAACAATG
>JAFBJQ010001037.1:445225-470834 GCA_016785345.1 Trinectes maculatus
ATCCTGCAAAGAGGACGCAGCCAAAAATACGAGAGAATCTCAGCCGCTCCATAGACTGAAACAGTGAAAGAGCTGCACCGCATTTGACGATAATAACTGTGGTCTACTTCACGTGCAGCTCGGGATTTTCATGCGCGTATGACTTCACTGGAAAAGTGCTGTGTTGTGGCAAATGAGGGGAGACTCCGACACAAGGTGGGTTAAGCAGCTTTACTCACACCGTAGGAAGGTAAATACAACATGGCGGGCGGCGCCCAAGAACACTCTAATCAAAACCACGCCCCCTTACCCATAACCCTCCTGGGTGAGAGGTATACCCCCAAGTGTCCGCCACAGTGTCAGCGTCTAGCTGCCTATGAAGTCATATCCCTCCCCTGTTCTGTTTCGTACGGTTTACACTTCCTCAAATGTGCGTATGTGTTTGTGCTCTGGAATAATGTATGTGTGGGGGGGTGCATGTGCAAGTCTCGTGTTTATCCTCCAGTCTGCCACGTTCGTGCTTGGTTACTATGCAACCAGGTCAGCACAACAACTACACCACAGTAGCCGAATGGCCATTTTGGGTAAAAGCTCTCTGCAATAATGAACAGCCTCTGGCACAGAGAAGTTGTTTTCCAGCTGCAGGTCGGTGCCAAAATACAGAATTAACTGCAATACCATTTACTGCTGTGGAAAGACATCGGCCGTCCAAACCCACATACCTTCAGAGGCTTTGAACTGTTTGTAATCCCTCAGCAGCTAGATGGCTCTCCGAAACAAGCCAGCTCAGGCTGCTGCCAAAGAAATTACTGCATAGTTATAGGGTTACAGTCATATAAGCTAGTCTTCTCTCCTCCGTCTGCTGGAGAGCTTTTTTTTTTCCAGAGGACAGAAAAGTAATTGCGTGAGATTCAATTTCTGCTTGTTATCTCAACCTGACCACAGCTGGCTATTGTGTTCAGTGGGAGCCCGGAGATGTCTTTACATGGGGAAGATAAGCAGTGGATGCACGAAACAGCTGCCTTGGATTTTTACAGTGCTGGGGCAGGAATGCTTCATGCTTATTTTGAAGTGGCTCCAAAGATATTTGGAGCGATTGGAGGCGAGATCAGCTGAACTTTACCCGCTCTCAGAGGAAGGGAAGAGGAACAGACACGCTGTGGCGGCCAGAGTCTGTGAGGCTCGAATAGATGCAGAATTAGACAAAGCGACTCTCTGTGGTCAAACGTTACTGTGCAGCGGGTCGATCATTTATCCACATGTTTCATTTATATCTGTTAACTGTTATGTTCTGCCAATTATCTCTTATGGGCTTGAATCAGTGAGAACGTATGTGAGTGCAGCTTGTGCAAACTGTCAAGGCTGCAGTTTGTGCTGAGTTGTGACTCCATGGCCCGTGCTGCGTTATAGCCTTGTGCTGACATGTCATCATCATGGCCTCCGTGACCACACCAGGTTTCTTGGAATCGCCAGGAACATGACTATTTTCCCTGGCAGCGAGCCACGTTAAACAGCTCGGTCAGAGTGTGTTTTGTAATTGAATCAAATAAACAGGATAAGCTGGACAGTAAACAGTGGAAGGAGAGCAGGGCGTCGCAGGAGATCTCTGGCACCTCATGGGCTGTTCCACCCTCACTGTCGAAGCAGAACATTTGTGCAGGTCAGCCACCGCACCGCCCGTGGCCCCAATGCACACACGCTGTAATGTACACAAGCTGAACAAGCAGCGCCGTGTTACACTTTAATAAACACACGTGCACAGTCCCCAGAGCCAAATACAAAACCGTAGAGCAGCCTTACAACATGTTACATGCAGGTTCTGCATTCTTACTCTAGAGGGCTTTAATGTCATGGACGTTATATTCTCAGTAAATTGTACTGTGTTATCAATCGTTTTATCAGACTGTTGACGGGAAAACGTTGAAGAGAATTTCTCCAAATGTCTGACTTTGTTGTTATTTATATTGTTTATGCTAGTTTGGCACTAGTTGGCTTGAAATAACGCCAGGGTTGGTATCATTTTCAGATTCCTGTTTATAATTAACCCCAGTAAACATCTTTCAGAGGGACTACTGAGCATGTGTAACTCTACTTGCACTAATTAAAGTTTATCTTCCTCTAAGCTCTTGTCAGGTCCGTGAAATGGTATTTTGAACACAACCACTGGTTGTTACAGTCTCGTCCATCTATATAAGAGTTTGATTTAGCCACTTAGGGCGTTTTCCACTAGCGTCATCTCAGTACGGTACGGTTGGTTTTTCATGAAACTATAGCAGTGTCGCTAAGTGGGTGGAGTCTTACAGTCTAAATAAATGATATTGGGCAGATAAAAATAAGTTTAAGAAAATCGCACGTCCCCGTGATTCGAAAATCGAGCGTGAAAATCGTGATTTCAATTCTGCCAGCTACAAACTTGATCCTATTGGAAAACATAGCAGGGGTCAGAGGTCATGATCCTGCCCGAGGACACAGGTAAGGTCATCTTTGTGACTTGTGGATAAATTCATAATGTCATTGTGCCCTGGGTTTTATCCATGCTGGAGGTCAGTCTGCAGCCGGCCCTGTCCGGCTGTGATCAGTGGGCCAGGGCTGTTGTGACTGGGCCAGTCTGACAGATAGACCATGATGAGAGTCAGGACTGAAAGCCAGGCTCTGTGCCTGCAGGGCCAGGCCAGGCCAGGCCAGGCCAGGTCAGGCCAGGGATGTTGCTGGTCCAGGGAAACAGAGAGCACTGTGGGCAGCCCTGGCCCTGGGGCCCGAGCCCCTCCCCCGGTCCCTCAGTGGCACTTCCTGCCTCTGTCATTCTACCAGCAAATCCAATCCTTGATCAAAGGCCAAGGAGAAAAAAGGGGAAGAGTAGAGACAGGAGACAGAGGAGTGAAAAGGGCGAGGGAGATTGACGTGCGTGTTGGGGGAAAAGGGAGGAAAAAAAACAAGTCACTCTTTATCTGTCGGGGAGGCAGCTGCTCGGGCCGGGGCACCTGTGTGCCTGCTCCCTCTCGGGCTGACGCCAAGCTCCGCCCTTGTACCCACCAATGCCAGACCCATGAAAAGTTGCCATGGCAACTCCCCGGGCCTGCAGTCTGAAATAAACAACCTTTCAACCTCATCTGATGCGGGTAACCTTTAGATGATCTGTGGGCAGGCTGAGGTTGTGCTGGCACCACAGACATGACTAATTACACCTCTGCCAGGTTCACGTTGGGCTTTACCTGTAAATATCTCTGTGGAAAAATTCAAGTTAGAAGTGATTGTGCAGTATTTCTGAAGGCAAAAGAGTGGACCCACCTGTTCTTCACCAACCGGAGGCATCATAGAAACCCTGCAGGACTCAGGCAGCACCATTGTTTCAGGGCAATTACCCAGGCCAGATTAAAAACCAGCTATCACTGAGCAGATGTCCTGGCTCTTTCTCCCAGCACGGCGGGGAAATCTTATTACATCTCACCAGTCGGGATGTGGACAGTGGAACCTTTTTCTTAGGATTGGATATGTCCTTTCTGTTTAGGGTCTACACACACACACACACACGCATGCACGCACATACTGTAGAGGACAAGGCTTGTGGTTCTAAGCAGAAGTGACATCCCATTCATTTGAGCTGGTCAGGGTCTGATGTCTCTCATCTTATTTTACCAGGCTTGGGGCTGTGAAATGACATTGGCCTGACTCCAGCAAAGAACCGGTTGAGTGGCTAGCATCGCTGAAGCTGGCTCACTCCGCTCCACCTGCATGCAGATACACAAACAGACACACATACAAAACAGTGTCATGTTTATGTTCTGCCATTTAGTCTCATTTCACAGCAGTTAATGTTCTGAAATGATCACCGTCTGTCTTGGCCAATATTACACCTCGTAAGAGCTCACTAATTGATGTCACATGGAAAGTCGAACTTGTCAAGTAATGAGGTGATTGCTTGATAGATTGGTGCTATGCACCATATTTCAATTGTTAACCTGGTATTGTCTCTGCTGTGAATATAAAACAAGCAGCGACTGCTGGCTTCATTTTGCCTGAAAATCATATTCCAGAGAATCCTATGTTGAATTAGCCTGAAAATGCTCCTGTTTGTTCTTTTGTCAGCTCTAGTTAATGGTCACTCACCAGCAGTGATGCAGCAGGATGAGGAGACAGTTGCCATGGTAAACACACACACACACACACACTCTCACATTGGAGCAAGAAAGGACCATTTAGGACTTAATTGCATTGCTATAAATAACGTTCCGACTAGGGAAAAAAATATGTACAAATATATGCAGACAAATAACTTCCTGTGCAGATACAAACACAGTATGCAAGCGTGAGCTCACTGACCTACTGCAGAGTTAATGTTTCCGCCTCTTGTGTGTGAATAGCTTGGATGTGCACATATTGAAAAGCTTGTGTGGCAGAACTTGAGAACGAACAAGCAGAAACAGATGGCATTTGAGCAAAATGCTGTGTGTTCAGTCATCACCAGCATCACACCACGTTGTTTGACTGGGAGGTTACAAATGAAATCTTGTCAGCGCGGCTTTGGCTTGCTCTCGGCAGTCAGTGGTGTCATTTGTCCAACTTGTCCGCATCTGTTCTTTTGAAGGTTTTGCTCTTTCATCCCCTTTCATTTAATCTTGCCTGTCATTACAAAAGCGCTCCTGTCAATGTGTGTCCACGCAGGGTGGTTTCACGGGGACGAGTGGCGTGTTGGAGGGGGGATGATTGATGCTGGCGGGGCGGCAGCTCTGATACAACATGGAGCGGTGAACATGCGGCGCCGAGAGATGATGGAGGCGGCACATGATAAACGAACAGGTGATGAAACAAGGCTTTTGAAAGGAAACTATTTCTGTTCCTACCTCATCTGCTCATTATTTACTTTTTGTTTTTGTGCTTCCTTTGAGGCCAAAAACAACATTTATTTGGAACAGCGCCCTCAGTAATAAGCAGGATTGCACGTTCAGCCTTTCTAACAGTAAAAGCTATTGAAAAAAAAATATCTTACCCATAAACAATAAACCCAATTTTACTAGTTAGAACATCACTGACAACACAGTTTGACTTTACTGACACTCAGCCTTTGCTTCATCACATCCTCTTGATTGCTGAATAAATCTGCCTGGGCATTGGCTGTGCTCTGCTCTGCATAGTCCATTAATATTCCAGTCATCTCCTATCTCAGATAAAGGGGAGAGACAGACTCCTCTTCATCTCTCAAAACACCAGCTGTGCAGAGCCGTGAGACATCAACACATGCACGTCGAGCTGTAAACCGAGCACTGCAGACACATTAATAGATTTATACATGTAGGCAAACTTATATAATTGAGGAGTTTGCAGGCGGCGGCATCAATTTTTCATGGCGCTCATCCTGCATGATTCACGATGTGCACAGCCTCTTGTTCTTTTCTTACAAGAATTCACAAATTTCAATTTGAGGCACCTGCACACTACTGGAAAGGAGAAGACGCGGGAGGAAGCGAGCGCCTACAAGGGCAAATATCATCTCCTGCAGTCAGATGGTAGTTGATGTGCTGCTGGCACCCCCCAACAGTCGCCCTTTTCATATCCCACTCATCTCCCCCATCCTCCTGCCAACCCTTCATTTCTCAGAGACCCTCTGTCACTCACCCCCCCATGCTATTGTGTGTTTTCTACCCTTAAACTTGAGAACTGCAGTGAAGCAGTAGTTTTACCCCATGCCCCTGGGCTTTGCTGGTCCCTGCTCCTCTAAACCGATTAGTCACTCAGGCATCGCGTGGACCAAGAGTCTGGAAGCTTCTGATAGAGCACCGCTCGCAGCCCGAGTGACAAACTCAAGGACGTTTGCTGCTGTTGTTGTTGTTGCTGTTTGTTGCACTTGTTTATGTGGAGGGCTGCGTGAGAGTGTCCAGCTCCTGGGGGCCGAGTCGAGGCAGCGAGCCATGGTAATTACATGCCACTCGTCACAGTGCTTTCTCCCTCTGCCCTGACCATCGCCAGCAAAAAGCTAACAGCTTGTGTGTTATCTTCATAATGATTCACCCATCAGTACACACGGACAGAACAGCCCTCCTGCAAACAAACACTCATCCCATGCTCTTGCACGAATTCACCCACAGCACAGCTAAATTTAAATACAGGGATGTGGCTTTGAATGTGCAGCTCCGAGTCTCAAACACTGGGCTCTGGTTCCCATCTGAATTTTTATTTTTTTTTTATTTTTGCTCTCCAGAGCCTCATTTGGGAGCAGCTAGATGAATCTGAAATACAAACCCACTAGAGTACATCTTCACACACACAGGGTAAATTAGTGAGGTTGCTGAGCAATACAGCGGGTTACCTTGTTTCCCAGGAAACAACTAAATCCAATTAAAGGAACCCATGAACCATCGCAACATGTGGTAAACACAGCATGGCACTGCCGCAAGGTTGTTATTCAATCATCAGAAGTAAAACAAACAATTACTGCAGAATGACCCTAATGCAGGAACAAATGAGAATTTATGCATGAGGAAGAGTGGGTTGGGAATGGAAGTGATTCATCCCTCATGCACGTCAGTAAGAGACTGCTCGAGCTCCTTATTCACAAGCATAATGATAATACTGATGAGACAAGCATTGTGAGGAATTTATTATTTTGCTGTCTGAATGTCTTTCATGTTTAGGACAAAGCATTTTCCAAAGGTTTTACATTTCAAAGAGAATCCACACTATTGTTGTTATTGGGACTGCTGGAGGTTTGTTACTTATGCTAATTAACTATTGCTAATTGTGTGGTTGAATAAATTACAATCCAAAGGGCGGCCTCTTAGAGCAGATTCATTTATCATGATGCCTCATCTTTTTATTTTTATATTTAATTTTTTTATGTTGAGACGCTTGTCACATCTGGGGAAGGCACTGTTGGCTGTTAGGCCAATGGCAGATGTGGCAGCCATGACTGAGTAAAATATAAACACATGGAGAATTAGCTAATAGGAATTCATACATCCCCTCATCTTAAATCACATCTTCACTATGGATTACCTATACGGACGGATGTGTATTCTCGTCACAGGCTGTGGCTGTGGTGGGGATGAGGAATCCATATGAATAGGAGCCGTTGTCATTTTATGGAGGAATCGGATTTCAAAGCTGCTGCTTCTTCTAGTTGCCATGGCAACAGTCTAACAGAGTGAGGGTTAGATGGCTGGATGGGCGGACGATCAGACCGATGTAGGAAACATTAATTCATACTGCGGATGCTGCTGACAGTTTATTTTAAACCCATTCATATCACACCCACACAGAGAATATTAACACATCAAATACCCTATTTTCAGTTATTAAATGCTTGTTGATGCTGTCAGATGTAGCTGTTCAACTACACAATAATGTGTTGAAAATAAAAAGGACAAAGTATATATTTTATTCACCTTATTCCTTGGGTCTGACATTGACACTAAAACCCATGCTTGGTGATGAGGGACTTTAAGGCTGTGGCTGGGCTTTGTGTCTGCTTTGAGGTATTGAATTAAATACTGATATTGTGCTCTATGTTATTTTTGGCCAATTTTTCATGTCATCCTCCCATCCCATCCATCATAGTAGGAGGTAGCGGTATTAGAACATTGTCACTTTTGAGCTGCAACAGATGATATTCCCAAATATTATATGTCTCCAACGCTCAGATTAACAGGCACTGTTAGCATGTAAACAAACGCATGCCGGAAGTCGCGCCTGTTATTCACGCAAGGACTCATCTGGGCTTGGTGCATACTGTATCCAAAGCATTCATCTTTTTAGGATTTCAAATAGTTGTACCATAGTGTAGCACTGTACGTAACAAGTCAGCTAAGTAGCTAAATATGCTAAATATGGGCATAATTTAAGGCCACTTGCAAATGATCTTGTCCAGGACAGGTTATGTTGCCATTTTATTTATTGCCCCAACAAAATCTAATAACTCTCATTAATTGCAGTCCAGGATTATCAGGAACATGTACACAAATCAGGAAGACATTGAATTAGAAATAATTACAGCCATGTTATCAAGCATTCATTATCTGTGCTTGCACCAGTTATATAAAAATTGCTATAAATGATAGAAGAAGAAGAAGAAGAACATACTTTATTAATCCCAAATTGGGAAATTCGGTCACTGCATTCCACATACATCTTACATGCATTTTAGTTAGGTCACAACATTTTATACATCAAGTAGCATGCGGAGCAGTGGGCTGCCCCCCCCGAGGGAAGCGCCCAGGTACAGACGTGAATACACCTACAATTACATAAACACATTTTTTTTTTATCATGAATCATTTATTTTACCATTATCTTGTGAAACTACTCCACACGGAGCATGATGCGATGCCCCGAATGGAAAATTTTTCTTTTTGGCTGATAGCATCAATAGGTAGTTAGCTGTCGGATGGCCCGTGTGCGTCTATAGCTGACTCAGACTTACTGGGAAGGTAGGTTTTCCTTTCCACTGCATGCTATTTTGATGTTGATGTTTCCCAATGACATAGTGTTTAGCAGAATGGCAGCAAAATGATTAAATGTGCAGAAATGTTGCGCGGTGTAAGAAATTGCCAGCTGAGCTGGATGTGATTGAGCCGTCTTTATTATTGGACTCCTGCCTGTCCTTTCCCCAGCATCTTCCCATCTCGTGACTGCTTGTGGCCTGTAACCATGGCAACAACTGGTCTTGTTACCTGCTTATACGGGGAAGGAGGGGAGCTCGTGACTTTGAATCTTGGGTTACCAGCCAGGGTGGATGGATGGAGGTCGCGTTGGGGGAAGGGAGGACTTCACACAAAGGCCATACTGTTCTCTGCACATCCATTCACTGCTCGAGCAGCCAGTGAGGGAAACAAGATCAATAGCACGAAGTAACTGATTAGAGTAACTCAATATTATGACTTAAGTTTCCAGAGATGTTTTTAGAGGGAGCAAGGAGGAGCCATATCAGGCCCTCTCTGTCTCACATGTAAGCAGACAGACTCATTGCCATGCCCCACACACCATGAATGAACCGCTCAATGTAGGATTGGCTTCATTGCTCCCAATGGAAATCCTAGTGACACATGTTTACATTAGCTTCATACTGCAATCTCATGGCAAAAACTGAAAAAGGAGCAACTGAATTTAATGTGATGATGTGCAATCTGAAGCAGGTTTCATTAAGTGCACATATAGAAATTATGATATATCACAGTCGTCAAACTACCCATGTTTGAAATTGCTTTGTTTTCGATCATTAAGCTTGTGTGCGATCATAAGATTTGTCTTATTCTTTGGTGGATCTGCAGAATGTACCTCATCCTGACTGATTTCAAATGCCTCCTTCGGTCTTTATTTACACACTGACTTGTTACTGAGAAGCTGCTTTACACAGAGAAGCAATTAATTTTTGACTAATGATGTGCCAGTTGCTTGACAACAGCAATTACATCTTAATGAGTGAAAAGCTCAGTGTCAAATGATTGAGATGCAGCTGGATTGGTGCTAAATCGTTTTTAAGCCCTTAGAAAAGCCAATGGTGACAACATGCACCGGACTAAATACACATTTTTATCTCTAGACAGTATCTTGTTGGCTGTCATTGATGTGGGGGTACCATAGTTTAAACTAGAGCTGAAATTATTCATCAATTCGAATCGATTATACAAAATATTCGACTGCAATGTTCTTGAATTGAAGCTTCATTTTCTTAATTTCGCTGCCGCTAAACACTGACTTTGCCATTGTGTTTCACACGGACGCTTATTGGGACGCACATGACGTCAGGAACTCCACAAACAACATGTAGCGGAGTTCAGAAGAGACAAGCGCAAAAGGAAACTGTCTAAATTATGTTGACACACAAAAATTAGACAAAATGAGAAAGAAAATACAGTAGAACGCATCCAGAGTGGTACTGAGCTTGTTTATCTCACAAGAGCATGACTTCAATGATGCTAAATGAATTAAAGTTAATGCTAATGCTAATACATCAGTTAATACATCAATGAACGCTCGAAACGTATGTATCGGTCGCTAGTTATGTCATTAACTTTAGCTCAAGGAAAGACTAAATGTTTGTCAATGTCAAATATCAATATCAATATCTAAATCTTTAGATATTTTCATATATACTTTTATACTGTCGTTATTGTTGTTGTCATTTCTATACAGGTATTTTCTGGTTCTGGAATAAAGTTGTTGTGTCATTTTCAGACATGTCTTTTTCACAATTTTACTCTTTTAATCAAATAGTATTGAAGAAAATAATTGATAGATTAGTTGATTACAAAAATAATGGATAGCTGCAGCTCTGGTTTAAACCATGAACAATGAAGGATGGTCGAAAGAGTCAAAATGTCAGATGTGCCAGTAGAAGCATACAAGGCTCACTTTTGCATTTTCTGTGTGGTTTATCTTTCAGCAGAGGTTGTTGAAGTCAAGACTACAACTGTACATTCAGTCAGTGCCGAGCAGCTGCACAAATTGCCTCAGGTTTCCCCTAGAAACAGGCCAACGCATTCCAGAGACGCATCAATGGGATTTGTTGTTATGATGGAGCGAGGCTGGCAGTGGCCAGATTTGGAAAGACTGTTGCCATGGAGACCACTGGAAGGGCTGAAAGCAGCTGAAAACAGTCAGCTGATGCCCTTTGGGTAAGTCCTGTCAAACATGATTTGCTTGCTTATTTATTCATTTCTCTGTAGCAAAGGAGAGCCCCACAAAATGCTCAAATGGACTTTGCCACTTTACAGTTATCCAGCGAGAGCATGTAGGTGGAAAGCAATTTAGCAATCTGATATAAAAATAACTGCTATTACCTTAAAATTTATAATACCGATGGTACAATTCTAAAGCCGTATCATCTTTGTATCGCACATATGTTCTGCTATTCTCTGATGAAAAGCACTGTCAATGTAGTATATTTGATTTATGAACGTTTGGTCAGCCAAAACAACAAACCCAAAGCTGTCACCTAAATCTCTTTTTAGCCTAAAGAAAAGCTGCCGCACCGCTTCACTACTCCTCTAGCCTCTGGATAAAGAGACCTTCTGTTTCCAAGCCCACTTCCTTGTGTTACACTCAATGTTAATGTATTCAGCATGTCACCATGTGAGTCACATGTTGCATGTGTTGTTCGTGCTGCCTCTGTCGAACAGGCCGCAGTCTGTGTGAGTGCTGGTGAATTGGACGCGTTTGAACGGATAATGCGGCCCAGCACGTCACAGAGGACAATGTGATCTTTTCTGGTCCGGAAGAGAGTATGTAACAGTATCCGCAGCTTAAATGGAGCGAGACAAAGAGTCAGAGGATCGTCATGTATCACTACTGCCCCTATCCTGCCAGGGACAACAGTGGGTGTGTGTCATGGCTCGGTTTTTAGTTGCCGTTTTGTGCAAGTCATGAATAATATTCTTACATCGTGTCATCTGACCTCGCCTCATTATCAGTAAATGTCGTGCTACGGCAGCAAGCAATGTTATGTAGCACTACGGTCACAAGCTTCTTTTTTTTTTTCTCAAGATTAGTAGATGACAGCCAGAATGTCTTCCAGCATTCATGTCACTGGAAGGTGATTATACTGTACAAATAAGGAAAATGTTGCTGAGCATGTGTGAATGTTTGGGGGTTTACTCTGGTAACTCTCTTTTGCTTATAGCTGGTAAAGCTCAGGTCATCAGAGGTGAGACGTGCGTTATCTACCAGCATCACTGTTTACTCTTTAAACACTGCGGAGAGCAGGTTTTCTGTTATGGAGTGTAGGGTTACTATAGTTAGAAAATGAAAGTTATTATTGCTTGGATGTTTTTCGTTGAACGGTCCAGGAAAGGCATTTTAATCATGACATTTAAGCCTTACAGCAGTCGGTGGTGGTGGTGGTGGAGGTGGAGGTGGAGGTGGGTTTGTGTGTGCACGGTTGCTTTTCCTCTGCAATGAATCCGGCTCACCTTACCACGCTCTACCAGTAATCGTGGGAAAGAATGCGGCTCCTCTACTGTACTTGTTTTTCTTTGTGTTGGAGGTGTGGCTGGATCATTATGTGAAATGCTGCCACTGCTTCTTATGGCAGTCGTGCCTTCTAGGTGTCACCTTTCCAGATCATCCTGTTGATATGGTAATGGGGAAAGACTCGAAACAAACTAGAGCAGGAGTGACCTCATTTGCCTCGGGAGGTTCGCCGTGCACAGCTGCGGTTTCGCTTTACATTCATCATTGTGGTCTGAAACGATAATTAGTGTGAAAGATGATTCAGAGGGAGCTGCTCTAGCTTCTCCGTCAGGAACAGAAATGATTAGGATCCTGTTGCACAACAGTAAAAGGCCCCAGAAGGATAAATGCTGACCACTCGGGTGAGGGGTTGTCGAGCTCTGCCACATTTGGGCCCATTTAAAGCAACGTCTCCCAGTACTGAGCAGCTGCTTTCCATCTAGTGGCATTTTCCTTGTCTACAGACCCCCGCCCCCTTCCCCACTCCACCACCGCCGCTGCCGTCCCCTCTTTCTTCACGTCAAACCTGGCAGGAAAGTTTACATTCTGATTTTCAAAGCCGCCCTGTTCTCTGTCAAATGTTGCGTGGCAACATCAAACGCTCTGCCGGACAGAGCCTTCCTGGGATTCCAGCGTGGTGGTGGGCGGATAATTGGAGGCAGGCCTCAGCGGATCTGGCAGATGTGTGATGAGTTTTTACTGGAGAGTTTCTTTCTCTTTTTTTTTTTTTTGAGTGGTGTGTATGTGTGCGGGGGTGCGGGGGGGGGGGGGGTTGAGAGGGGGGTTGTTGGGGGGGGGGGGGGGGGGGGGGGGGGTTGAGAGACGGGTTATAGAGGGAAAACATAAGGGCTTTCTTTGTTGTCGTTCCCCTCTCCCTCCCTACCGCTGGCCACAGAGGCGTCTTATTGGCCCAGTGGCCAAGTGAGGGCTGAGTGTGGCAGTAAACATTGCATACAGACACGATATCTGAACCCAGCATGTGGAATTTGATGTCTTAGGTCTGACTCACAAAGCTTTTAAGCCTCCAAGCATTACCACATGTCCTTATTCTCTCTTTCACTTTTTCTGGAAGCTGCCTTTTTTCTGTTACTTCTGCCAGAAACACCCAGTTAATTACTGGGCACTCTCGCCTGGGGGGCGTTTGACCGCAAGTTTGGATGAAGGTCAGTCCAGTTGCTGTCAAACATATAGTGATTACAAAGACGCTCAGGAATCCCGAACCCCCCACCTTCCCCTCTACCCGCCGAACCCACTGTAAAAGCAGGAATGCTGGACTTGGATTCTTAGTTTTCCTGTCCATCCATCACTGAGCAAGCATAACAGGGATCCAGACCAGCTCCTCCCAAGCCAAGGGTGGGCTTCCACTGAAAGTGCAAGGGGCCAGTGATCAGTGGAGGGCTGCAGAGAGGGGAAAGAGTGTGTGGGTGTGTGTGTGGGGGTGGGGGGGTGGCTCGGGAAATTGTTAGACAGAGAGGGAAATGGACAAAGGGGGAAAAAAACATGCAGACAGAGTTCCAAGAAAAAAAAAGAATGAAACACAGCCCTCCCATGTTTTTGTTCAGTCCCTCAGGCTCATGCAGACAGTATTAAGTTAATTTTTTTTTCATTTGACACAGGAAGGCGGTGCAGATGTTCCTGAGAGCAGGCCTGCGGTTTCCCTGTTTTCCTTTTGCTCGTCTGTTCCCGGCTCTCCGGTGTTGCCAAGGCGCTCCCTTACTCGGTGCTGGCGTTTTTGTTTTTCCTGAGTGTGGGGCTCCAACAGGAGGGTCATCTCCAGGCCAGCTCCAAATGAGAAATAGTTGGCCGGCTGCCCTGGCGGCCGCTCAAATCCGCCCTTTTGAAAAGATTACTGTGCTGCTGCTGCCGCCGCCTCCTGTGGGGCATGCCAGATCTGCTGAGGGGAGAGGAATGTGCAGGAGGGCCGGAGGAGGGAGGGAGCGTAGCAGAGTGGGGGGGGCACCGAGGGGCCACATTTCATCCGACCTCTTTCAGAAAGTTTTTCTCATTACTTTTCTTCTCCCTCTCCTCAAATGTTTCAATTTCTGCTGCACAGAACAGGCCGTGGACTGTTTCCAAATAAAACCTGACAGGGTTTTTCCACGCAGCCAAGAGCTGCGTGACACAGTCCAGTTCAGCCGCCTCCCTCCCCTGGATGTCTTTTGGCTGCTTGTTTTTGTTTCTTAGGGACGAGTGATGAATGATCGATTGATAGCGTTAAGGCCCACTGTGGGACTGCCGCAGGCTATCTCTGCTAAGCTGCTTTGCCTGATAGGCTGCTGACTGCGGAGACTCCAAAGCCAGAGCAATAAAAGTTGATTTGTGGGGGCATTGCGAGAAGCCCCAGACACTTAAGAGAGGTGTGCATGTCTCCTTTGGCCTGTCACAATCAATACTACCTCACCACCACTGGGCCTCTCTGTCTCCACCGTGTTTACTCTTAAATAATGCATCACACTCTCGCACAAATACCTTCCATTCACACCAGGGAGGGAGACCATTAGCCGTGGCCATGTGGAACAATGAAATACAGCCTCTGCGTCCGCTTTCTTTTTTATACAACCAGCAGACAGAGCACTGAGTGCTTCCTCCAGGCATATTTCCAGTGCCGCCTGACCTAATTGAACAACCTCAACATCCAATCTTTTTAGGCTCAGATTACACACCCGCCTATCCCCAGCTCGGATTAGCCTCTGAAAAGAACTCCATAACAATTAGCAGAACAATGAAGATAAAAGGTCTCGTCTAAGCCAGGTTGTCTAAACCTGACATATTTTACCCCTCTTAAACAGCGTGCCCCCCCGGGGGGACACATGCTTCCATTTTGTATTTATGAAAATGTTATCACACCATATGAAATGCTATGTTAACAAGCCGCCGCGCAAAAGGAAACACTTGTCTGACATTATATATGGCTGTTTATAGTTTTCAAAGGGATCGTGTTTCTGCAGACTTTGATAAATGCTGAGTAACTACATCACCGCGCCGCTTTAAGAATGTTGGAGCTTCCCAAGGGATCATTAACTGCTGACGGATCTGGAGTGATGAGGCCTCAGTGGGTGGTCCCTTATCTGAAAGTCAGGAAATAAGGCCAGACCCATAAACACCACACTCGCCACAGAGGAAACACCTGTGTATGGAGACCACACCCTATGTTTCCGTAAACCTTTCATGTGAAATACATAAGAAAGGGGGACTTAAAGCCCTGACTCACAGAGTCTGCACTCGCGCAGGCAGAGAAAACAACAGCCCAGCTTGGGATCATTTGCGAGACTCCTCAGTTCCAGTAAACACTGGCGCACATGCAAGCAGCCAGAGCATTGCTATCAGTCTGTCTGCTCCGCGCTGACACGATGTGTGTGTGTGTGTGTGTGTGTGTGTGTGTTCCTGAGTCACATCATCTGCTTAGCAACACGTACGCTCGGGAGAGCGGGACGGAGCGATGTGATTGGGAGAGACCAGGACCCTCCGGACACAGAGCACTAATTGCAAAGCTGTTTTCTCCTCCATTTTTAACAGATGCAATACGCCAGCCCCAGAAAATGGGTTGCGTAACAGGATTTTACAGTACAAACCCCTCCTCCTCTGTGGCTCTCCCTCCGTTTCCATCCCTTTCTGCACCCCCCCCTCCATCCACCCGCCCTCTTCCTAGCAACTCCATCTCTTCCTCTCCCTCCTCCCATAACAGCTGGAGCTATGCCAGATGGTTCTGATGCTATTTTAAACATTACAGACAGACAAAAAAGGGAAAGGTTCTGGTATTTTTACATGTCTATACTGCAAACAGTGTAGACAATGATATTTTCTTTCATGTTTTGGGGGCACAACTGCAAAAGTCCTTCATTAACTGGTTTGGAGGCAATGCTGTTGACCCGACTGTGGTGTTTGGCAGTCATAACAAAGAGCTCAGTGTGGCCGGCCTTTGTGCTGCAAAGCTGGAAGAGCTGTTTCCATATTGGGACAATATGCGTCGTGACCTCTAACCCTGCTCAGAGGCGGTGGCCAGAGAGCTCTCAGAGATTCGCTCTCCAGAAACACAATGCATTCCAGGCTCACACAAATCCACAAATAAGAAAACATGTTGGCACAAGTAGACAATGCACACATGCACACCAACTGTTACTTTTTGTTCGTCAAACCTCCAGGCCAAAAATTACACATGCAAGCGTTTTGCTGTCTGACGGGGGCAGGGCAGACTTGGCTGGGGAATCTAAGAATATTTGCAACACATACAAACAGACTGGTGATCTCACTGCGTAAGGGAATGGGAACATGAAGTATTTGTTGCCACAGGGAAAGAGAGTATGTGTGGGGTTTTTTTTTTGGGGGGGGGGGGGGGGGGGGGGGGGGGGGGGGGGGGGGGGGGGGGGGGGGGGGGGGGGGCACCGGTGTGAGGGGAGTGAGTGGGATATGTTGTGCTTTGTGGGAGATGGGAGTAGGAATGAAACATAGTTGTTGTTTGACTTTTGCTCCGTGCAGTTTGCACATTGATCCCAGAGAAAACAAAGACGAATTACGCAACACTGTGACTCAGCGCTAATTTATGTCTTTCATGTGAGTACCAGGAAGAGAACTGCACTGTGTGAAGGGTGTCTGTACATGTAATATGAATATACCAGGCATATGGGATGTTGGCATTAGCACAAAACGGTTCCTCCCTTCACTCTGATTGATGCAAAGCAGGCCTCTACTGTTTTGTACTGTGGCTTTGTACATGCATGCATGTTCATGTGTGAGAGTACATGTCCCCTTAGCAGAGGAGCACACTCCTGTACACTCATCGCATGTCTGAGTGACTAAATCTGCCATCCACAACATCCCTCAGAGCGATGTTCAGTGTGCTGAGTATGTTCTGTTGTTTGTGCACTCCCTTCGTGAGGGTGAGCGGAGGATAGTCCAGAAATAGAAATGTTTCATGAAAACATCAGAATGGAGAGTCATTTCACTGTAAAGGCTCGTTTCATAATCACCCTGGAGGAGCTGAGGCGTGTCTGCTCTGTTTGAGCTCCCTTTTTGCCCTAATTCATTCCTGCAACACAAATGCATTTAACCCAGTGTCAGCTCTGACTGCCCCTGTGCTCCTATCTCAGCTTTTTCTCTTGTCAGGTCATGTTTGTTGCAAAAGAGTTGAGTGATTTTTTTTCTTCCTGGGATGTGCAGTTAACCTCAGAGCCTGATGATGACTTAGTTACAGTATGTGAGGCAGCAATCATCCAGCACAGCCATGAGTAAACAAGGTGTGGCTCTGTTGGGATGGGTTTGAGAGGAAATTCATTCCTTTGAACAATCAGTCTCTGACTCACTCTGTTTTTGAGGACTATCCCAGGATGTGTACGCAGCACTGACGGCAGGATACTTTGAAATGGATTTGTCAGGGCTCAGGTTAGAAGAGAGAATGTTTATGGAAGTGGCCAAAGGTTTTTGTCATGTTTTACATGACTCAACATCAAGAGTCAAACAAGCGATTTTTCTTATGTGGCTTACTTCTCTTTGTTTTCTGTGTAACAATGATTTAACATTCATGCTTGCAGCTCTGTGAGGCTGCACATAGGCATATTAGGGCCTTAAGCAAAATACTAATATCAGCTTGCTAACTTGCTTACATGCTGATGTGATAATTGATATAATTAGCACTGAACACAAATTACAAAACGGTGGTGCAAATAGTATTAAGCACATCAGGATTCATCCTGTGGGGACAATAAATATTTGTAATCTTGCAGTAAACGCTATGATTGTTTGTCTACAAATTGCTGACACATTTCAGCCCAAACTAATTTCCACCTCACATTCATGCTAGATGAAAACTCAGTGATTTTGCAATGCAAGTGGGTTTCATCCTCAGGAGATTTGGAATAATGCACCATCTTTCATGGTCAAAGCAACTGATGACCGAACCTAGAATGCCTCCACCAGAGCCACATGTAGCATAACTAAAAATCAGAGCAAATCAGTTATGGCACACAGTGTCCCCTGTGACTTGCAAACATCATGGTTAGTGTGGCAAGTCAAGTGCAAAATTGAATCACATATTTCATAACATTAATCAACATCAGCTTCTGACAAACACAGCATTTCACATGCCACATTATTATTGCAGAGCCCTCCAGCAAGTTCCACAGGGGTGTCTCTGCTGACCTAACATAATGTCCCTTTCATCATATGCATACAATGAATATGTAAAGTGTGCCACAATCCCAACAATCCTCAGCATCTTCAGGAATGTGATAAATATGTGCAGCATGTAGTTTCTCACAGGGACGAGGCATACAAGGTAGAACTCAGATACAACACCTCATATATAATAATAGTAAACATCTACATACAGCACATTGAGACCGTGACCAGTCCTCACAGAGGACTGCTTACTGCTTAGTCTACCGACAAATCCTAAACTGTCTCAGTTCACCACTGACCTGCGCAACCTGTTCACCCAGAGCGGCTCCAGCCTCAACACTGGATCAATAGGCTTATTAAGGCTGCAGTTGAGTGGTGAGCAAAGCAGATTAGCATGAGTCCCCACAGGTCTGTGAGAGACACAGAAAAGGTCACCAGTCACAAGGTCATTGGATCCTGTGGAACTGCTGGTTATACATACTGAGGTGACCCTCCCTCTCTGAGCACATATGATTAATATAATTAGACTCTGCGAGACAAAGATCAGCTCTCTTTGTATTCACTTGGATTCAGGATTCATCCAAAACTCCTAGTGACTTTTTAATCTCTTTTGGAGCAATGTGTCTAATGCCACAAATGCTATCTTGTTTGAGTTAGGCATCCAAAGTTTATATGTGTGTGTGTGTGTGTGTGTGTGTGTGTGTGTGTGTGTGTGTATTATTACATTACAAAATGTAATCTAGCTCTAGTTTTGAGTCTCCTTTAAGGTCAAGGAGTGCAATAGACCTTTATTTGAGACTATTTCTGTCGATGCCTGAGGCTGATCAGTGAAGTGCAAATTGTTGGCGAGTCCATGACTGTCAAAGAAGGCAGTGTTCTGCAGTTAAAGGATATGTCATGAATGGAGTCACAGCTAGATGAATTTTTGTTACCTTTTTACCAAAGAACATGTCTAAAAACCTGCCAAAAGGCATTCAGGACTTAGTGAGCTCTGTCTCTATAGGTATAATAAGCCTGCATACGTGCAGGGAATGAAGTGATGTATTCATGCCCTCAGGGTAATTCATGATCATGGGGAACATGGGACTTGTAAATCTTTCTCTGTCAGCTACTTATGGGCTTTTGGTGACAAACATGATTATTACGTCTTATTTTCTCACATTCAAGAGTCAGGTATAGAATAAATCCTAAATAAATAGTTGGTAAGTTAGTTAACATTTGAAAACAGACAAGATAAACACTGTGGGTTTCATGTGAAAACAGGAACCACTGTGTGTAATTGGACAAGTAATTTTCCCAAGACCTTAGCATGTGTGACTACCGTCCTAAGACTGAAGATGAATAGGCTGCTCTTTCTCCTTTACCACAGAGATGTTTTGATCCCCCACCTTGTGAATGGAGTGCTCTCTGCGCTATACTTGGTCCCCTGAAACCCAGCGCTAATGGAGGGAGTAGAACTGTCATGGTCTGCTCTGACCCCCCCACACAAAGGCCAGCTTTGACTGCAAGGCTTGTAATGAGGTGGAGGCGAGAGTGGAGCTGAGGCCAGGGGAATATCTGATGACTAAGAGGCTGCAAACGCCACTGTACATGACTGTGTGATTAATGAATGCAGCATCATCACAGGTTGGCCTTCACCCAATGCTCTGAGATCATCACCTCCCCCCTGCATCTATGTTACCCAGATTACTCTAAACAAGGACATCCATACTTCTCCATGAAGATTGTCTCCCCACAGTGAAGTAAACTTAAGGAAACAATTGAAATGAATAATTTAAATTACTTAAGGACCCATGTTATTTGAGTCATTGTTAGATGGGTGAGGTGTGCTATAGTCTGTGGATATTGATCCGCAGTCTTATGTCTTGTGTGCTGGCTCAGGGTTTATTTGCAGCTGCTGTTACTGGAAATGGATCCCTGGAGCGAGCTGGATTCAGCTGATCCAATTAAATGCTGTGAATAATTGATCTGACAGTGAAACTGAGCCCTGTCACATGGGACCGGTGACATCATCATTTGAGGGCTGAAGCCCTCACTCCTGTGCAGCTGGACTGCCCCAGGTCGTTTGTTCTACAATCAGTCCACTGTATCTGATTACAGTCTGTGAAGGACACAAAGCAGACCATGAGGACAGAGGGGGAGGTTACCCTGGCATTATCACGCTCAGCAAGACTGTACAAAGACAACAGACTCACTGATAATCAGGGACAGGAAGCTCACAAGATTGTCACACGTTGTAGTCTTCAAATCTGAATCCACTGAGCTGGTTTCATCTGGATACAACATTAAAACTGATGTTACATTGAAGGAAATCAAAGCCTCTCTTTGTCTCTGTTCACACAGTCCTTATTTACCTCTCACTGAAAGCCAGTGCTAGTGGTGCTGGATCGCGTGCAACAACAGCGATTCCTAAACAAGACCTCCATGTGAACCAGATGGACTCTGCGTGGGCCGAATATCTTCCTGGCCATGAAATAAGGTGCAAATAGGAGCCATCTTTGACCCCGGCCTTGGAGGAAGCTTAGATTGTAATATCTAACGAAACCCCTCCAGAGAGGTCTGCTCCTGCCGCCTGCCACCTTTTCATCTAGATCTGCTCCACAAATGAGAAAAGGAGGCTGTTGAACATCCAACATCTTGTCTGAATTAGACTCGAACCCTTGGGCAGGAACGGGGGGAGCCTGCTCTCCATGTCTCCCCTTAGTTTCTCACGGAGAGAGAAAAGGGTGTGGGGTCCTGTTTATGGCTGCCGCTCAGGCTTTTTGCTGGGTTGGCAATTGATCTGGTCACGATGACCTCAGAGGTCTGATGAAGTCATCCACTGTGTTCCTCCCTACGTGATCATACAGTCATCGTGTATCACTGTCTCATGTCCAGGTTTGTTAAGCCTCATGATTGGTGTGTAAAAATTAGGGACTCATAGTCTCAGCCCGATTAGAGCAAAGACACAAATCATTTGTCTCGATCAGGTTTTCAGTGGTTTCAGTCCAATTCATTTGACTTATTTGTCAAGGCACAAAGGGGACAATATTATACCACAGTGATCATGAGAAGAGACTGAGGATGCATGCTAGTGGCCTAGGCATTGTTGGATCTGCAGAAAAACATGTCTCCATGAAAATTCATATTTGTTGTTTTAAGAAACATTTAGGGACACAGAAGGAGGAAGAGAAATAAATAAATCCCTTCCTCGTACCTGTACTTTTAGTAGGTTACTGGAATTAGTTATTCCGATAATCAGACTCAATTGATTGCGTTTCACATTATTCAGCATGATTGCTTTCTGTCGTTTGCTCTGACCAATCACTATATCTGCGTATAGTGTGTCACACCTGACCTATTTTGGATTGCTGTTCAAGGATACAGAAGTCCAGAGCCAAACTAGTGCTTAGACAGGAAGAACGTGAGACAACTGGCCTGATTCTCTCCAAATATCTGACTCGACATTTCACTGATGAACTCGGTGTAACCCATTATATGGACAGTTAGGGTCTCTGTCAATTAGCACTGTATGTTACCTTACATTTTCCTTAACCCCAAGACCAGGTTTGACTTATTCATCAAACATTTCCAATGGCAAAGACCACCGCTGAGAATGAAAATTTTCAAGCAACACACTGACATGAGCTCGACCTCGCAGAAAAGGTCACGCGGTGTTACTATGGCAACAGGGAACACCACCATTGTGTCGATATGGTAGTCCGGAGGGGTGGAGGGGGTGTCTCATATGAATCCACGGCTGTAGAGTCTCAGTGGGTGAACGCGGACGCATGTTGAATATTAAAATATTCGTTCTAAATTAAATCGGACTCGTCGTGCCTCTATTCATTACACCACTCTGATATTCCATAACCATTAACATCTGTTAAAGCTCAACATGCACTACAACACATCGAGCTCTCTGGACAAGGAGGGTATTTTTAGACATGTACTCATTAGTGCTGAGAGATCATTTGTAATGAAGGACGGTCGGGGAGAAGGAGGCCAGTAACGCAGTGAAAGATGGCATCCATATTCAAATACCTGAGTGAGTGGGTTTAACTGGTGGTGAAAAGAGCGGGGTGAGATGTGAGGGGCAGGCCAGTCATAGATTTTGAGTAATGCGATGCAATAAAATAGTCAGGGCAAGGTCAAGGAAATTATACAGCACATTATGCATTTTCCGAAAGCTTCTAACTTTGCTTCTAAACCATACACAACATATGTATCTCAAACTAATTACATATGCTAATAAAACTGCAGCGTACCCTGCACCAGGATCAGACCTATTCTTCTCGCTGGGATAAACATTCCTTTGGAAATGTGGCCATAATTCATTTGCTCTCATCAGTGCTATTAGCAGAGCGGCCATCATTCAGAAACACGCATGGTATCGATTAACAGACTCTCCTCACCAAGAACCATTCAGATATTCCTCTTTGAAATGTTATTGCCACCATCCTGCAGTCAACATGTTCCATATTTCCTGTTTTGGTCATACAGTGGTATTGAATTGTGGGAGTTTTATATGTTTTTCTATAATGGGATTCTGATTTAATTCTCTGCAGACGGAAAAGTGGCGTGCGATCCATCTCCTTCTCCAGGTAGAGGTTAGATTTGATAAGAATATAGTGCCATTGTCTTACAAAGTGAGGACATAAACACAGATAGCCCTGCCACTTCCCTATTCCTTCAGCGCCCACAGAGAGATGTAGCCTGGTACAACAGTGCCCCCCATAGGACACACTGCAGCTAATCAATGTGTATTTGAAAATCCAAGTGTGTTTAAAGACTAAAAATTATTCAGTCTACAATGATTCATTCATTCATTCATTTTTTACTGCTTAATCCTTTTCAGACAAGGAGGTTGGTATTGTTTTGATTACTGGTTCACTTTTCAACTCTTATACACATTTGCTGCATCGTCACAAGAGATGTATTTGTATTGGTTTGTTATTGGGTTTCCATTCAAAGAGCATGATGAAATAATGTGTCAAAAGATGGCACAAATGCATCGGGAGTGAGTGATTATTGAGAAATAGCTGTGATGTCGACAATCAATGGCAGCATTGATTACAGGGTCTCCCTGCCACGAGATAATGCACAGCCTGGTAAAAGCTGTTAAGGGCAGCATTATCTATAATGTTCTCTGCAGAATAACATGCCTGTGGCCTGTAATGACAAAGCACAGCATGTGCTCATAGGGAAAAACAAGCTGATAGTCCTTACAGACCTTGATGTTAAAAAAGAAATGCAGATGACAGGATGGCGAGAGTGATTCAGACCACAGGGTGTTGATTTCTGGGAAAGTGGCTCAGGAGGATGGATGTACAAAGACAGATGGCCAAACGACGCACCGATTCCCCTATGGTGCTTCACACACAACAAGAAATCCATTTATGAGATGGCTCTCTGAGCGTAATGCCACTAATTTGGGTCTGATGAAAAACACAGGAGCCGAGCGCCAGCCACAGAGACTTTCCACCATCCCTAAAAGGATTTTCAAGCACCCAGATGTGTTGTGCATTGAATTTGATTCAACTGTTTATACCTGCAGGGGCTTTCAAAAGCACATCTTATCAGAAAATATACAGTATACAAAGAGCTTTATATACAACAGCAGTGTCTGGAGTATCTGAAAAACAAAAACTAGCTTAATATATTAGTCCAGTATGAGTGAATGAATAACACATTGCACACATTGAGTCAGACACTGTGGTGGAAAAAAAACATGAGTACATTTATTCAAGATTTGAGATATCTGAACATTTGTCTTTTCATTGTACTAGTCATGAATTATTCCTCATTCGACTTCACTGCATTTACTTGATAACTGAAGATCATAAAACGGACGTGTATTAAGAAAGACATAGTAATCAGATCGAATTTAAAATTGCCCTGCTTCGCACTGGATTTTGTTGCCTTACAAAGGATTCACTGAGTTTGGCTGGTATCCATTTTCTGGAGACAGAAGGAAAAGGCGTCTTTCCAATAGGGATCAATACCTGTGGCGAGACCTGCATTTTCCTTAATGGAGCTGCGAGCAACTTCGAACTGTTTCCTCACCATCTGTCCACAATTAAATATATTTCAACAACTAAACAGCAACTATGCAAATTATACTGGCAAGAAATCTTGTAAGATTTGTAAGATTAGGGTTATTGTAGTACTCTTTGGGAACATTTTCTGTCTTTAGATAATATTTATTATATGATTTCCTTTAGAAACGCATATAATATATATAATATATTTATTATCAGAATTATTAGACTGTTCCCAAGAAAAGAAGAATCAACTAAACAAACATTTAATTGTTTGTATTAAAATGTATTTTCAATTTTTCTTTGACATATACAGCCTGAAGTGACCTTTGGCTTAAATGAGACCAAACCCACTCAGGCAGAAAAGAGGTTTAGCAGCTCTCGAACACAAACCAGGCAGGCTGATTGAAGAGGAATGGCAGAGTGTCTGCTTTTAGAGGCTGTGTTGGCCTGAGTCAAACCGAACTGGACACAGATCATCTGGGCGTGAGACGTGAGGGTGGGTGGAAAGGCAGAGCAGATAAAACAAATCTGAAAAAGCTCCTGGCAGCTAAAAAAAACCCCAGTCCCATAGGCTGTCTGTCATGGCAGCGTGTTCAAGTGTTGGCCCCCGCCTTCACTTTTTGGCTCTGTTTATGTCCTGATTTCACAACGCTTTCATCTGCCACCCTGTCTCTGTCCCATAGGTGCCTGTGTAATTACTGACTGTGTTACTGTATGTTACTGACACAAACAGGAAGAGGAAAACATGAATCTGCAAACATTAGAAAAACAATGAATTCCTGTCGATTTCGCTGCAGCCTTGGCTGAGTTCATCACATCTGCCATCACACCACCTGAATATACTATCACCGATCATTTAAATTATTCAGTGAAGTCATCTGTCTTTGTCCTGAATCGGATTCTAATCTTTAGCATATAAACATTTCACTATATTAGAGGTTTACTTGTTGAATCCGCGTGCCAGGCGTATCCATTAACAACAATCCAATAATATATTTAAAAGTGTAGTATTTGTTTTTTTTGTCCTGTGATAATTGGTACTATCATGCATCACAACTATGCCTGGCCTTTTATTGTTATCTTCTCTTGACCTGATTGTAATTTCATAGTCTCTCAGGAATGTTTATCCCAGCGAGTCTGGGATGTGAACAATAGGTCTGATCCTGGTGCAGGGTACGCAGCAGTTTTATTAGCACATGTAATTAGTACATATGTTGTCCGTGTTTTCAAAGCAAAGTTAGAAATACAGGGGCTCCTCGTGTTACGACGGAGATCCGTTCCTGAGAATGTGTCGTAAGTCGGAACATACGTTCATTGTGCCATTGTGCATACATTGTGCCACTAGATGTCGCTATAACACCACCCTACAATAAGAGTTTACTATAGTGAATTGCCTTTTGTCAGAGTAAGGGTTGATATCGCGAGTGTAATGAGCATTTCCTTTAGATTTCTGATATCAACCGTGTAGACCTTGTGTTGTGAATAAACCTACGGTATTGCCACGATCCCGAACGCATCTGTGTCCGTGTGCATCTCCTTACCGGCTGCCGCTG